>PVLA01002820.1:0-235268 GCA_004027455.1 Hydrochoerus hydrochaeris
TGAAGATGACAGGATTCAATAGGATACCCATTCTGGTTTGATTGTTAACTGCCTTTGAAGTCCTATAATGTCTCCAATGTTTAGATTTTATTAATAGTGTAAAGCAATGCTAAGTTTATATTATATTTGACGATATAGACAATTTTATTGAAAATAACAAGAGACATCATAGTGACTACCATAGATCACCTAGTGTTGTTTTTGTATGTTGTTTTCATTTTGTGTTTCTCTAGGAATTTGTATTGCTGACTTGTTTTGATTTGTTTCTCCCTCTAATACAGAAAAGCTAGGTGTATGTGTAGAGACTTATACATGTGGAGAACTTCTAAGTAGTTTACAAGAATGGATTATAGTTATTGTAAAGAAAAAAAAGGAAAAGAGTATTCTAAAGGATATAACTGCATGTATGTTTGAGTGTGTGGAATTAATAACCATGTTGCTAAAGTTTTAGTTGGATGGATGAGCAAAACTGACTGCAGTCTCACTGTTTGGATGTCCACTTTGTGGACTTTACTTTGGTAACTTGAACCAACTGCGTCTAAGAGGAAAGTATGTAATTATCAACTAGTGACTTTTTACTGGCTACTATTTTTGGTTTTTTTTCTGTTTTGTTTTGTTTTGTTTTTGAGATTTTGTATTGTTTCTACCCTCTTTATGTTTCAAAATTTTTTCTCAAATAAAAAAATTAAAAAAAAAAAACAAGAAGAGGAAAAGAAAGTGCTCTAAAATAGATAACTGTATGTATACTTAAGTGTGTAGGATTGATAACCATTTTACTAAGTTTTTGTTGGATCGGTGAACAGAACTGTTTGCAGCCTCGCTGTTTGAATGTCCACTTGGTATGCTTTAATTTTGTAACTTGAACAAGTATATCCAAGAAGATAATATGTAATGTATCAAATAGTGATTTCTTGCTGTTTATTTTTTTTTGAAATTCTGTATTGTTTTTACCCTTTTTTCTGTTTTGCTTCCCCCCCTCTTTAAATAAAATTAAAAAATAAATAAAAAAAAATAACCATTGCATGTATTTATGGGTGTACAGTGTGATGTTTTGATATGTATTTACAACATGGAGTGATTAAATGAAGTTAACTAATCTATCACTTAATATATATAACATTTTTTGAAAACATTTAAAATTAATAATTTTGAAATATGCAATGCATTATTATTTGTTATAGTCATCAATGTATGCAATGGAACACTTAAACTTAGTCTTTCTGTGTGACTCAAACTTTGTCCTTTGGTCAGCAGCTTCTTTTGGGGCTGGGAATGTGTGGCTCAGTGGTATGCCACTTGCATAGCGCGCCCAGGCCGCTGATACCCAGCAACCCGAACAAAACACAGCTTCCCTTTTCCTTTCCTCTCTCTTGTTCATTCTCTGGTAACAATCTTTCTGTCGTTTCGGTTTATGAGTTCAACTTCTTAAGATTCTACATGGAAGTGAAAATGAAGAATTTGTCTTTTTCTGCTGGGTTTACTTCATTTAGCACAATGTCTTCTGTATTCATTTTTGTCCTTTTTATTAGTATATGTTTGTAGTATATAATGTGTACATTCCTTGTGGAGAATTGGTACATGTACATAATACATCTTAGTTCCTTTTTTACGTCCCTGTTCCCTTTCCTCTTTTCCCTTCCATCCATCTCTTGATTTCCTTCTCTCTTGTTTTGTACCTGTTTGCATACGTAATGTTTACATGCCTTGTGTAGAGCGGGTTCATGTGCGTAGCACACCCTAATTCCCTTTTTCATCCTTCTCTCTCCCCTCTCCCTTACTCCGTCTCTTGACCCCTTTCCCCTTTGAGAGAGAGCGACCTCTGTACTTCCATCATCTATGTTTTATTTTGCTCTTTCATTTATACTTTGGGGTTTTCATATAAGAAAAACCATGTGATGTGTAAGCTTGTGTGTCTAATTTATTTCACTTTACATTATGGTTCATTCATTTCATCACAAATGACAGGATTTTCCCCCTTTTAAGGCTGAATAATATTCCATTGTGTATATGCACCGTGTTCTCCTTAACCATTTTCATTGGCATTGACATCTAGATTCTTTCCGTGCCTTAGCCATTGTAAATAATGCTGCAGTGAGCCTGAGAGAGCCGATAACTCCTGGGCGTACTAGTTTCAATGCCTTTGGTGTGACATGGGATAAGTGGATCATATGGCATATCTGCTGTTAGTTTTCTAGGGAATCTTCCTTACTCTTTTCCATAATGCTGACATTAGGTTATATTCTCACCATTGGGTGCAAGAGTGTACAAGGGCTGCTTTCCCTCCACACCCTTGCCAGCATCTTTCATCTTGCTGTTTGGACAGATGAGAGCTCATACCTCACTGTGGTTTTAATGTGCTTTTTCTTGGTGATCAGTGTTAATGATCATATTTTCATATGTTACCCATTTGTATATCTTTTAAGAAGTCTCTACTTAGGTTCTTTGCCCATTTTGGTTTTGATTCAGTTATTTGTTT
Organism: Hydrochoerus hydrochaeris; assembly: GCA_004027455.1. Classification (NCBI taxonomy): domain Eukaryota; kingdom Metazoa; phylum Chordata; class Mammalia; order Rodentia; family Hydrochaeridae; genus Hydrochoerus; species Hydrochoerus hydrochaeris. Next base: position 2,477 of record PVLA01002820.1, read on the forward strand.
TCTTGCTAATTGAGTTGTATGAGTTAGTCACATATTTTGGGAATCAGCTTTTTATCAGATGCATAGTTGTAAAATATTTTTTTCAGTCTGTGGGTTGTTCCTTCATTCTGTTAATTATTCCTTTTGTTGTGCAGAAGTGTTTTAAATTTCACACATTTCCATTTATTTTGTTTAACTTTTGTTGCAATTTGTTTTGTTTTGTTCTATGATTTGGTTGCCTGTGCTTCAGGGTCATATCCAAGAAATCTTGGCCAGAGCAATGTTGTGAAGCATTTTCTCCTTATTTTTTTCTAGGAATTTTACAGTTTCAGGACTTATGTTTAAGTCTGCAATCCATTTTGAGTTCATTTTCATATATGATACAAGTGTCTCATTCATTCTTCTACTTGTGGATGTCCAGCTTTTCCAGCATCATTTGATTACAAGACTCTCCTTAATGCAGTGCATTTTCTTGGTCATAAAATGTGTGGCATCATTCACTCACCCTGCTGTGCTTCCTTCCTTACTTGGTAACTGTTTCATTGTGAAGTGTTCACATTTCCTGGAATTCTGTAAGTCTTTAATATGTAACATAAAGGTGGCTGTTACCAGACATTGGTTCTTTTCATGCCTGTAGCAAAACTACCAATATGGAACCTTACTATAATCTCTGTTTGGGATTTTTCAGACCATTCTGTATAAACTTAGTCCTCAAAATTATAGAGGGTCTGTTTCTTATTGTTCCTTATCAGAACAGTTTTGTTGTTTCTGCTGTGTTTCAATAATGTTTGAGATGAAAATTTTATTTCAGTTTAGTTGAGTGAGAAGGTAGTTTATTCTTTGTTCGCCTGGTACTCAATATGTAGGTCATTTATGCTCAGCTCTGTTGAGAAGTCTCCTATACAATTACTGTGCTATGTATTCTCTTGAGAGTTGAATTTGTGAAGACTCAAAACAAAAGCCAAAATTCAACTCAGTTTGGAAAATACTCATAAGACAAAAGCAAAAACTGAAACATTTTGTTTTGCATTCTTTTAATTTTCCATATTTCCACTGCTTACTTGCTGTCTACCTCATTGCTACAGATCATAAGAACATCTTACAATTTGATGTAGTTTTTTAATTTGTTTTCAGGAAAGTATCTGCCTTAGTACCTTATCTCCCATGGCATAAGCCTTGGGATTGTCATACTGCCAATTCCTGGCTCTAAAACCTGAACCACAATATTCTAACATAAAAATCAAGAAAATATGTTCTTTACCCTCCCCCAAAAAAGTAAGCATTAGTGTAATTTAAATTCTTCTTCCTTTCTAGTCTTTGCACACTTTCAAATATATTCTTTCTTCTTAAGTAGAATTAATAATTCATTATTCTATGAGGTTCTACAAATAGCTTCATGTTTTGCAGAGTGCATCATGAATTTCAGGTGCTTTGTAACCTGATCAAGTTGGGAAACTGCTGATGCAACCAAATGTAATCACTTAAGTGTTTCTTAAGCGCTTCTGTGCTTCTATGTGTATGATTTACTCTCCTTGCTCTCTGGGCCTGAGATGCCATCCATTTGCACACATTCCAATCTTATCATTCCTTTGGGGCAATTTTTTTCAAAAGACAAAAGATACCACTTCCACGAACTTTCCTTTATTTTTCTCTTTGACTCTTTCTCTCCTTTATTAGTTTATAAGTTCTGGAAGGGCTAGTCCCACAAGTGTTAATTTTGTTATGTCTACTGTTGTATAACCACAGTCCCAAACAGATAGTTCTTTTATATCTGTTGAAGGAGATGAGATGGTTAGAACACAATGGAGTAGCTGAATTTTTGCCTTCTGTACTGTTTTAATGCCCAAACCTGGTTAATGCTGTAGTTAAAGTTCTCATTATAGAAGAAAGAGTGACTAAGTCTCAGTAGAACCTGGCTTATTCCATGTATCTTCCAAAATCCAGTTATGGAATACAGTGGGTGTTATAGAACACAAAATCACCTTGTTGGAATTTATAAAACAAATAATAAGTAATTAACTGAGAAAAATTAAGGATAAAAGAAATTTTCCCTCCTTTTTTTGATTCTGTCCATGTGGTACTTCTATGGAAATTTGTACTCCAAACCAGAGCTCTAGGAAGAGATGAGCCTTCTGTCCTTTGGTAGGCAAAGCTTCCTCAAAGATATATTTTATGACTTTGGCTGCCTGGAAACTTTTTTTTCCAGAGATGGTTTATAATAGTATCCTTCAAAAGCTTATGTTATACAGTTTGAGTTCTTCTGCCTTATCTTGCATTGTATTAGCTTTGCTTTGGAGGGCATTAATCTTCATTTCAGCCAGTTTATGGAAAGAGACCTAACTTTTAGATAGCTCATTAGATCCTTATTTTGTTTTATACTAAATTATGTTTATCAAGAGCACCATTGACTTTGTATTGTCAAAACTAAAAGTGTGAGAATAAACCATTTTCCAAGGTTTTTAATTGTATACACTAAAAAAGAGTAATGCCCAGGATTTATTAATCATTGAATGATGGATGGTCTCATGTCGAAAAAAGCCAGCCTGTAATTCTCTCCCATTTTTTAACAGCATTTTTGCTGAAAACTTTAACAGACATAAGCGTTCTGGAACTAGGGCTTGAAATCTTATCTTTCCCTGAACACCAGGACTGCTTTGTTATGCTGTTTCCATTTGTGGTGTAATGAATGTGTAGGACACTAATGATGTGGTCTCTAGGTGTTCTCCTACCATACAGAACACTGATAATGAGCTGAGAGTAATCAGGTACGAGTCCCTAAAGATGAATCCTGATTATCTTTGTGGGGCCATTCTGCTCTGTTCCTTTCCTCCTTGATATTTCTGTAAAGAACACTTGGATTTTGATGAGAGTATTGTGTATTTGACTTTTAATTAGATTTGCAGTGTGTTGGGTTAATAAACTAAGGCTCCCCCTTCTTCAGCTTCCACTGAAGGAATTGCCTGTAGATGTGGCAGGATGGGATGAGGGAGAAATGAGGGTCAGGTGGGCAGCTATGATGATGCCCCTTCCCTCCTACCTCAGTCATCAAGGGAGAGTTTATAGTGGCTGAAGGCTGATTTCTTCCCATGGTCCATAGCCACAAACAGCTTTCAAGCTGCCAAGGATCTGCCAGACTATTGCATCTGCTCTGCTTAAGGAGACAGTGTCAGCGTGAAATATGAGAGTTGTCTTCAGGGCCACTTAGTACTCTCCACTAGCATTCAGAAAACAGATCACCTTGGCTGATAACACCTTTGTGCTTTCTGTGATGTTATTCAGGGATTTATAAGGACAACCTGGGATTTTCGTAGTCCATTTTCCTCCCAATTGTGCCTCTCTTTAGAGGTGTATTTAGTCCTGCTTTTTTTCCCTATAGTAGTCTTCAAACTCATGGTGGACATGGGAAATACTTCAACATTTTTAACCAATCCTGCCTCTCAGCATGATGGAGAACTGAGGCAAAGAAAATCCCCTTCACATTCAACCCACAATATGGTTTTTGATTTTGCTGAGTGAATCCAATACCTCTCATCTTATGCCCCTAATATGATGGGTAGTTATTTCCTTACCATTTAAGAAAACTAGATTTTCAGCTTTTGCTTTGATTTCATTATTTCTGAAATGTCACTTGCACAATGGGTCAGGTTTCCTACCTACTGTAATTGTGTAGCTGGACCTTTCTTGTGTCTGCCTGTCCTGTTTTATTTTAAATGTACTGCTCGTCATCTGTAAAGGCAAAGATCTGGCATCGTTTCTCTGAATCCTCATCAAAGTGAGAGAGTAGGAATTGAGGTAGGCTGAAAACAGGACAGGGGACAGAGGTTTCTCACTTGTCCCCACAGGAAATCACGATGGGTAAAGGTAGGCTCTTGTCCAGCTCCTGGCCAACACGAGCATGAACAATGAGGCACAGTTGTTGCTCTGCATCTCGGGTGTGACTGCTGCCCCATTTTTGTTTAGCAAGCTGCTGTGCCAATTTACTATGCATGTTGTTACATATTCTGCTCTAATTTGACTGCCATTTTGCTTCAGCGAGATGATGATTGTTTATGGCAGGGCTGTAATGTGTTGTCAGCACAGGTTACTCGCTACTTGTTGGCAACGGCCTAACATTGCCTGAGACATGGTGTCGCTGTGAAATGATTTGACAATGTTGAAACTGTAGTTATGTCTAACAGTTACAACTGTAGAGGTCAAGAAAGAGCATCTAAAAGGAACTGTGTTCATAGGGGAAAGATGAAGAAAGAATACTAAGTAGAAGAGTAGCAAATGTCATCAAAGTGCTTCATTTCACACCATTTTCATAATTTGGTTTGTTTTCTGTGCACAGTGTTGATTCAGCTTCTGCTAAAGAGTAGAAACACATTTTTGAGTTACAAATGAATTGCATTCAGTCTATCACTTTTTTAACCTACTGCATGTTCTTAAGCCTGACCAAAAATGCATCAGATCCTCTTGTATACATGAGTCAAAGAACTTACGGGGCCACCTTCATAAAGTTTCAGTTTGTAACTTGTGTAAAGCATATATTTTTATGCTGATGCTCCATGTTGTAGCCACCTATACTTGTATGAAAATGCTTTGAAAATGGCATTTGTGTTCTTAACTCAGAAATTCTCATGATTTTTCCATGAGTCTTACCACAATTTTGTGATAAGTAGTGTACAAGGTGGATTTTATGAGTGACTGGAAAGCTCTGTAGAGTCTGTAAGACAGAGTGACCCTAGCAAACGATGTAACTTTTAGGGTTTTAAAATGCATTTTGTCTTTTCTTATTCCACTTTCTGCTGCTATAACAGACTACCACAGGCTGGATAATTTTCATTAGATGTTTATTTGAGTCAAGTCCTGAAGACTGAGAAGTCCAAGAACATGGTACCAGGATCTGTAGATGATCATCATGTGGCAGAAGGCAGAAGAACAAGACAGAGACTCAGATAGCCTTAATGTACTCATGAAGGCTGTAACCCCATTACCTAATTACTTCTTTTTTTTTTTTTTCAAATTACCTCTTATAGTACCAATCTCTGACTACTAGTGTACTGGGAAGTAAGTTTCAGCTTGAATTTTGGGAGGAACATTCAAACCATAGCAATATCAATTGCTGGTCCTTTTCTAAGGAATCTGTGAAGCCACTTTCTGGTTTGGTGAGATAGTTATAGAAGAGTGTCCACCTGATCCCACCAAGTGAGGATAGTACAAAACAACATCTATCATAGGTGCCTCGGAAGACCAGGTGGGTTCAGTGTTCTCTTATATCACAAGGTGCTGTGAAGGAACTCACTATGACTTCTAATGCCTTTCTTCTATAATTTTCCAAGCAATTAGTTTAGGAAAACAATCAAAGTACTTAGTAAGAACATTTCCCTTGTGTAGTCATCTCTGAGTGGAGAGTAAAAACAACCTATATGGTGTCCATGATGAAAGACATCAAAGTACTTCCTGAGCTTATTATGAAACTTGCAATTGCCAGATAGGTTCCCTTCTAGTACCAAATAACTTTTATTCTGAGAGGTATTCTGGGATCTTCCGAGTCCTTTTATTTCATTTCACACACAAGTCCAAAACTTGGACAACAGCAGGCTTTATTTTTTAAGGGGGAAAAGTCCATTCAGTTCTTCAGTTTGGTCACTGTTGTGTTCCAGTGCATCAGGAAACAGGAGTGCAAGTGAACTGACAGATAGTATAGGGCATTGACCTACCTCATTGTCATGTCAGGGATCTGGTAGTTTATTGAGGAGAGACACTATGCATTCTTTCCTTACCAAGTTGAAGTTTTTCCCCAATGGTGGTTTTGACAGACTTTTTGACTGTTAATGTGCATACTAGTCCCATAATACTTGTTTGACAGAATGAATCAAATCTGATGCCAATTCCTCCAGCCGTTGCCTCCTTGTACACTATTTCCTGTCAGGGTGACCCTGGGAGAATATTGTGTGCTAAGAGGTTGTAGAGGATTTTTCCACAAGTGTTGACATTTCTCCAATATGGATCAGAATGCTTAGAGCTCTTCTTTCAGATCTCACAAAGCTTTTGATTCATTGTATCTTGTTCTCATTGTATTATAGAAAATAGGTACTACGTAATTTAAATGAGGTCAGGGAATTATCTTGTAAGTATGGATATGTAGGAAGGAAGATCTCTCAAGATCACAATTGAAACTTGTGAGAACTGTGAGGAAAGCCAGCACAGTGGTACCCTCCTGTAAGCTCAGCGTGCTGGGAGGTTGATGCAGGAGAACCTCAAGTTGGCACTTCTCCTGGACAACTTTGCTGCTTAGAAAGATTGTCTAAAAAGTTGAGAGGGGCTGAAACGTAGTCAGCATAAAGCCCTGGGATCAGTCCCAAGTGTTGCAACAAACAAAAAACTGAGTCAAAGGGTGCTCAAATGTAACATTTTCTAAGGTATTTTTTCATTTGTTTATAAATAAAGCTTCTCATACATTTACCCTACATCACAGTGGCTGCTTGCATTCCTACGTATTCACCTAAGAGAAGTGAAAACGTATCCACACAGTCTGGTACATTTGTTTTCATAGTAGCTTTTAAAAATCTTTATGTGAGTTTTGTTGTGTTTGGTTTTGTTTGTGGTACAAAGGATTAAACCCAAGGCTTTAGCATTGAGCTACATCCCGAGCCCTTTTAATTATTATTATTATTATTTTTTTTTTTTTGAGTCAAGAGTTTCACTAAATCAACAGTATTCCCAGTTTGGGTTCAAACTTGCAGTCTTTCTGCCTCAGCCACCCAGAATGCTGGGATTGCAGGTATGTGCCACTGCCCCTTTCTTGATACATACATAATGAATGGATAGTCGATAAAATGGATAACTATCATATTTGAAATTTCTTGGTAAGATGTATGTTAACAAAAATAATAAAAAAATTTTTGATATATGTTAGCAAAAATAATTAAAAATTTTTTTGATATATGTTAACAAAAATAATAAAAAAAATTTTGATAAGTGATCTGTTGAACTAAAACTAAGTGTTTTTGTATTATGTGTACATCAATATGATTCCAAAAAAGCTTCTCCTTAATAACTAACTACAGTAGAATAATATTGTTGGTCTCTACATTTATAATGAAGAGAATTCTGGGTCTTTGAGGGATGGATATGGGGCTTTTGGGGTCTACTGTGATATTTGTATTGTGGAAATAAAATATAATCTTAGGGGCCTTTTGTCGTATTTGTGAAGATTAAAAATTTTCAAAGAACTGTGTATACACACACACACACACCTATATATATAGTATTTACACACACACACACACACATATATATATATATATAGTTGCAGTATATATGTGTATAGTTGCAAGTATTATCCCTATATGTGTACATAACCTCTTAGGAAATAGATTTAATGAAAACAGAAGGGGTTTAGCAAGATACACTCAACTGTATTGTTGTAATACTACCCTTCATCAATGGCCATCATCTAAAATGGAGGTTCATTAGTTAAAGATTCACTGAGTATTTTGGACCAAATAGCAAACTTGAGTTTTCACCTAATCTCTGTTCCATATAAAAAGATCCATAATAACATCCTTAGGTCAGTGTAATACATCTTACATTGTTTTGTCTCTAATAAATATTTATATTGTATAAATGGGAAAATTGGTAGGTTCCCTTGGTAGAAACATGATAATGGTATTTTTAAAGCAAACTTAAATAGGTCAGAATTTTTATCCTCTAGAGAAAATTTCATGTCTGATTAAATAGTTTACATAAACTTAATCTTTTTCTGCTCAATGTATTATAATCTCAGATATTATTCATGTAGCTATTCCTCCGTGAACCATAAAATGTTCATTTCTTCAAAATGAATATGAAGCTCAAAGCATTAGTAGTCTTAAGAGCATAAAAACTTTATTGCTTTGTGCTTAACATTTTTCAAGTAACTTTGGAAAGCTAAAACAAATTTTGCATTTAGATTAATGGAAGATGTTTTCCATTTGAAGGAGCTGGCAAGGGAGCAACAATAACAAAAATCCCCCAAGGTTAAAAATGTAGTGCTTTTGATTCTTACTAGGACTGGGTTAGCAGAACAATCATTTCTCAGCATGGAAAGGTATTATAATTGGTCTATACAGTGGCAATACTGAAAACGAGTGTGCTTCAGAGAAAGCTAATATGTCTCTACTTAATAATTTCCTTCAAGAACCTGAATTTGAATGTGCATTCCACTCAGCTTGAGGAAATAACTTGTTCCTATAAGTTCTTCTGAAAGTTACTAGGTGGTCATACAGTTTATTTTTGTCTTGAAATTTTCAAAACTATGTAGAACTAAAGACACATTCACTTACATTGTTGCACCAGCGATTTGATCTAATTGGCAGTACTTCGTCTTCTCGCCAGTTCTATTATTTTATAAGAGTGGAAGCACTCTTAAAGTACTGGGACCAAAATTTCTTCATAGAGATGTTCCTTCTTTCTATTAATCTCTGCCCTACTTGTAAAGATTTACATTCTGCTTGAGTGTCCACTTTGTGTGCTTTAATTCTGTAACTTGAATAACTATTTCTAAAAGAACAATATGTAATTTATCAGCTAGTGATTTCTTGCTGTTTATCTTCTTTTCTTGAAATTCTGTAATATTTCTACCGTTTTCCTGGTTTTTTTCTCTTTAAAAAAAAAAAAAAAAAAGATTTACATTCTTCAGCAAACTGATAGCCCAAGGGAACTTGCATTGTAATTCTCTTCTTACATGTGATGTTAATTAATATTTTCACTAAGATTATCTCATTTTCCAACCTCTTTGTTTGTATTAAAGTTGTTGTTGTTGTTGTTTTTCTGTGGGACAAATTTCAGGTGCCCTCCAAAGAAGAGAAAGATATATACATGGAGTGTGGTGTGAACAGTGTGAGGTAATGTCACGTTTTCAGCGAATAGCTAACAATTGTAGTGGAACATGATGGTCACTAGAGGAAGGATCGAGTATCAAGGAGTGACATGATCCCTGCATGGAAATGTCAATAACATGTATGAAAGAAACACAAGAATTTTTGAAGTAGGGGAAAGGTATAGATTGATACTTCAGTTTCTATTAAGTTTCATCCTATACTTAGAGAAGTGTCAATGTTAAACCTCAAGCAGCTCTGGCACTTAGACAGGATATGGCCTCTGTAATCATACAGAACATTTTCCTTTAAGGCATTCACCTTCCGTTTATTCCATATTCCCTTGGCCATAGAATTCCTTAAGATTAATGATTTTTAAAATAACATTTATTATCTTAATTCAAGATCAGTGATGACTTCCAGTTTTTATATCGAAAAGCTCAAAGATTGAGAATTGCTTTACCATCAGCTTACTGAAGACTTAGAGATGAGACAGTGACCAACAATGGAGAAGGAAGGTATGTGGCAGTTTACTGACAGCTACAGCAGGCCCAACATGCTGTGAGGCTGTTCTTATAGATCTGTCACCTATATGAGAGCAATTGTGTCTGCAAAGTTTCTTATGCAGTATACACTTTGTCATTTTTAATGTAATAAATTATAGCATTTCCTATTTGCTTAATAAAGCAAGTAATATGATAAAGCATTAGGACTAGAATGTATACATAATCACAGCAAAGAAAAAAAAGTTGTTTCAATCCCTTCTGGTGAGCATTTTAGATCAGCTCTCCTGATGATGCCATTCTTTTCTTCTGTTTGTTGAAGAAAGTGAAAAACCAAAGTGTTAGGAGGGCTGAGGAGAATGAAGGCAGGAGCATGAGGAGAATAAGCAGAAATGTTCATCCCTGAGTGGCTGGAACTCTGGGACTAAGAACATCGTGTGGTGGTCTTATAGACTGGTCACTGACACCCACTTGAGAAGTCTGGGTTTTCATAACCAAAATGTGATTCATTTCGGAAAAATTGCCATCAAAGATCATTTAAATTCTCTGAAAACAATTAACTCTGACTTCTGCAAGTAGCATAAAGGTTTCTTTTTCTCTGGAAAGCTCAAGTCAACTAGGGCTGCTGTGTAAGTTCTGCAGTTTGTGTCTACAGTGTGATTGGTGTCCTCTGGCTTGTGCAGTGTATAACCTACAAAACTGTATGAGGCAACACAGCAGTTCCACTCCTAGGAATATTCTCCAAAGAATTGAAAATATATTTCTATAAAACTGGTATAGATTCCTCATGACAGAATTATTCATAACAGCCAAAAGGTGGAAAAGCTCAAATGTTCATTGGTCAAAAATGCCTAAACAAAATGTGAAATACCCATATAATGGAATATCATTCAGCCATGTAAAAGGGATACATGCTACCGTGTGGATGAACTTTGAAAACACTCTGCTAAATGAAAAGCAGGATGCAAAAGACCACACACTGCATGACTTTGTTTATATGAAATATCTAAAATAGGTAAAATTTTTTTCAGTTGCTGAGGTTGACAAAAAATGTGAGGAAGGACTTCTTAATGGGTATGAGGTTTTATTTTTAGGGTGATATTCTAGAATTAGATGGTGGTAATGGTTTCATAACCATGAGAAATATTAAAAACCCAGTGCAATCTACAGTTCAAAATGGTTAAAATGATGCACTCTGTATGAACTTTATCTCACTTAAAAATTCACCAGAGAAAGAAAAATTTCAAAAAAAAAAAAAAAACCCACAGGGGACTGAGTGCAGATAGGCTTGAGGGAACATCTTGAGGGTGACAGAATGTTACAAAAGTAGATTGTACAGCTGTATACGTTTAATAAAACTCATCCAACTGCATTCTTACAATGTGGATGAATTTTATGGTATGCACTTATACCTTAGCAAAGCTGAGATTTTAACTATGTGAAATCAGTGCCATGGTATAAATTTCAGTAATATCAAGGTAGAGATTTTCAAATGTGAACTTGTCATGAGTAATGCTGGGTGGTTTTTAAGTTTCCTTTGAGTGAGTAGGAGCCTGAAATGCAGAGCTACACAAGTTCTTCCATGTCCAGCGATGACCTCTGAGCCTCAGGACACAGGTGCCATGTGCGAGTGGCCTGTTTGTGTGGGCAGGATGTGTCTTCACCCAGCTCTGGCACGTATTGTTGGTGACATCACAGTAATTAAGCCAGTCCCTTCTGCGCAGATAAGTCACTCTGCTGATAATGTTTGCATGTCAGATTTCACCTTCTTTTTGTACTACTCGAGATCTGATTTGCTTGGGTACAGACATCCTGGTATCAACTTCTCTTATTCTTAGTTTAAGTATCTATGCGCTGTAACAAGTCGCACTGTGAAATCCTCTCACATTTGATACTGTTTAGTGCAAGGAAGTGTCATTTCCTCATTACCAGTCAGAGATAAACTCTAAGTGTTGTTTTTTTGTTTTTGTTTTCCTGAAGTGTAAAATAATATATTCAAAAATCTTTTCTCTATAGCCACATTTCTCTGAACTGTGTTTTGCTGAATGCTCACACCAGATGCAGACTGCATGGACGTTAGTCCCAGGAAAATCTCATCTTCTCTCCAGGACAGGGAGATTACAGGAAGCAATGCTGACTCTTGTTGTAGAGTCACAATGTGCTGACACGATAATAGGACATGAATGGGCTTTGGAATGCCTTTCTGCTTGAGCTGGGCTGAGAGGGGAGCAGAAGCAGACAGCTGTATGGCCTGAATTTCTTTAGCCATTTGACAATGAGAAAGATAAGTAGATGTGACAGTTATGAATGATCCTCTGTCATGCACTTTCGCGTTTCGACTCAGATAAACTGACACTGCTGTCAAACACCAGCTATGGCGAGCTGAGACCTCTGATGAACCTTCTAATATGGTAAATGGGAGTCTTAATTCTTCATTAACTGGAAAAAGGAGATTTGGCCATGTAATTTTCTCCTTGCTGCCTGTTTTAAAGATTCCAATAACCCAGCATTTACAGTTGACTAGGCAAGGATTGCTTTTTTCCCCCCCTACACTTGCAACATGCAGACTGTGAAATCTGAGGAAACGCCGCTTAAACCTAGACTTATTGCCTTGGTTATCTTTAATGACTTTGAAATGTATTGGCCTCATTATGAAACAGTGCAGTTATCAATTCCTCTAATTAGGTGATGTGCTCCCATAAGAAATTTAACATTAAAGCACAAAAAGGAACTAGTTAGAGGCATCTATTGCTGGCAATCTTGGTATCAGTGTTAAACTGAAGATTCTGCCTTTTTCCCAGCTGCCCTGCACTCTGCATCTGACTCCTCTTGCAGTCTATGACATCGGCATTTTTCTTTTTCCTTAAGGGTTTTTAATCTGTCTGTCGCGCCTCCAATACGTTTTATGCCATTTGAGTGCTTCTTGATAGTAAACTGCATGCCTCTTATTAAGTTAGGAGTTCAGGGAAGAGAGGAAATGAACTGTTTATACTTCAGTGTCAACCCATCTCTCTTCCTTAGGGTTTAACCCATAGCTTGTGACTCTTTCTTGTATATCTACAATAGCTTGTTAGTCTCTCTTATGCAATTCTGCTCTACTTTCTTCATGTAAGTAGTTTGCCAAAGTTTTAGATTAAACAGTTGTGCTATTTCACTCATGATTTCCCTTGCATTTCTAGGGAAAGGAGATGAATTTTCTGGGCGTAGGCTGCAATGAGGAGACTTTAAGTCCCACCCCTTCCTTACATCTAAACAACAACAAAAATGGTAGTGTCCTCTTTGGAAGAAGCTATATGCTTAACTAATGTTTTCTAATACTTGAAAATTCTTAGAGAAAAGTACAATAGAAGTGTGAGGAATTACTTATGTGATTAATATGTTATTATGAGTATTTTTATCACCATTATTACTACATGGGACTATTCTTTTAAACTGGTTCCTTGAAGTTGTATTTTAGATCTGACAAAGTGAAATTTACCTTTAATGTAACAAAAGAATGCTCTGAGTATAAAAATATGGAAGAGTAGCTTCTTTAAAATACCCCATGTCTGGGAGCATTAGCTTTGTCCCATGCAAGAGGATCCATTTTCAGAAAAGAAATGTTCAGGCAAAAACCTTGATTATTGCCTCTCAGAACCCTTTCTTCTCACAGCCGTTCCTGATTCCTACCTGACCCCTTACCTGGCTCAAGGAGTGATGCTGCGCAGTTCCATGGGCCATACTGTGGGGCTGGCCCATCCTTAGTGCTCTTGCGCTCTTTGCCATGCGAGTCTCCTAGTATCTTGGCAGATACTTTCTGCAGCTCCTATTATCTTACTCAGAGCTTCCCTTCCAAGAGTGAGACCTTGCCACACAGGTGGGCCTCAGGAGGATCCATTGACTCCTGATGGAATTCTTGGGCATCTGCAGCTAAGCTGCCTAGGCTGGAATTCCCATTGTGTTACCTGCTTTCTTAATGATCTTCATTGAGCAAGTTACTTAACCTCTATGTGCCTCAGTTTCCTACCTATACAATAAAAATGATAATACTGCCATCTCATCAAAATTCTCAGCGAAGATTAAATGAATTAATACATGTAAAGTGCTTAGAATAGTGTATCTCACATGATAAGCATTAATACATATAGATTGTTGCTGATTTTGCTTCTCCTACCACTGCCATTGCAAGGTCTCACATTTCTTGCACCCTACAACTGCAAACCAAATCTTTTTTTTTTTTTTTTATCGGTACCAGGGATCGAACTCATGACTGCACGCTTGTAAGGAAGGTGCTTATGCTGCTGAGCTAAATCCCCAGCCACCAAACCAAATCTTTTGGCTTTTGATGGATCTATTCTTCTTATTGGCCAAGTCCTCCTATTGCTATAGTTTCCTCTTTGCTACAATGCAGTAATGTTAAAGTAAGCCAGTTACTAGAAATCTAACACATATAATTCTCTGTTGTGTTATATTCATCAAGTTGCTTAGGAAAGATGTACATGGCAGATTCCTCCTCTCAGGTAACCGTAGCAACAACAGAAAAAAATCTATCTGTTGACCACTTCTCAGAGGGTGTGGTGTTAGTGTTCGATTTTGAAGGCTGAGTTTATTAGATGGGCAAGGCTGAGAGGAAGATATCAGGCAGAGGAAATGCCATGTGGGAAAGTTGGTATGGTAGTGTTGGGACCAACAAGCCGGACATTTACGTGTGGGGGTCTCATGTGCCAAGAGGGTAGAACAGGCATGGCCAAAGTATCCAGAGACTGACTTGAAGACTCTGTTAATGATATGAAGGAACTTGGATTTAGCCCGTTGGGGAACCTGCAGCCTTGGAAAGATTTGCAGTGGAGATGTGATCTGATCTGATTCACCAGCACATTCTAGTGTCTCTGTGAAAAGGTGTCTTAAGGAAGGGTTAAGGCTTGAGTCAGGGGACACATCAAGTGCTGTCTCAAGTGCTAACTGTCCCACCCTGCTTCTCATGTCACTAACTAGAGTGAGCTGTGCTTCTGAGAGGCAGGTTTTTGAGCCAACTTCCTAGCAACCCTTGCTGCCATGGAGAGGTTACGTGGAGGGAAGACATATAATCCTTACCCTGCCCTTTTTTTAAACTTTAATCTTTTAAAAGAGGCAGGGCCAAAGCTACAGTCACATTGGGCTTGACTTAAGACAAAAGTCCTTGAGCATCCTTCCTCCAAGTGCTGGCAAGCTGGGTGCTTGGAGAGGAGAAGAGATTAGAGTAACACCCTTGTGGCTCGTCAGTGAGAGGGCGGGAGACCCTCATGCAGGCTGGTTCCATTCCGGAGCTCAGCTCCTCCTGACAAGTGTGCAAGCTTCTGATGGCCTTGGCCTCTCTTTTGTATCACTTTACCTCAGGCAATTAAGCATTCAAGGCATTCTATGTCTTCCTTTTACCTCATTCGAAGATGAGCAGTTGTTTTTTTAAAAAAAGGGTCAAGAAAGCTTTATAAAATGACATTAAAGCAACAACAAAAAACCATTTGGCCCTCCATCTCACAATTCTTTATATATTATTTATATAGTATTTTAATTATTTGCAGAAAATCAGTAGAATTGCTTATCATCAATATCTTTTTACCTCTCTGCCTTTTCACCTTCCCTTCATCTTTTGCAAATTGTTATTTCTAGGGGTATTATTATTGTAACTACTTTAAAAAAATGGATAAAAATATTATGGCAATTTCTTTCTGTGGTGCTATTATGCAGTTACATCAGTGTAGTATTTGTTATTCCTAAATGATTCTACCAGAAATACTAATCAAAAACATCTCTTTCTAGAATGGCACTGTGGCTTTAATATCAGCTGCTGTTTCTTTGAATGGGGTTGCACAATCTTTCATCAAAGAAACACATCACCCATATCCCTGTCTTTAAAAACAGCAATTATGTGTAAATGTCTCCTGATTTATTTGAGCCAGGGCCACTGGCCAGTATGAGTCACTACAATTTATTGCTAACCGTCACTTTTACATGATAGGTCTGTAACAAATATCTGCCGCATATTGTTAAATTAATCTTCCATTTAAAATTAATGGAGTTAGACTCCCCAGGTTCAATGTAATTTCGTGTTCACAGGCAGGGAAGGATGTGTGCTGCATACAAAATGAGACAAGGCCCAATGCCCTAATCTTCCATCACCTTGAACCTGGAGACTAGGACACGTCTCAGCACCAACTAATGAGATTGAGCCCACATCTCTCCTGAGGATGCTGGCTCAAAGAGGTTTTCCTGCTCAGCAATAGCTGGCTCTGTCTTATTTTAATAATTCCTCAGATATGACAAGTCTGATGTTATGTATGAAAGAGGCAGGCTTGAAAAAGAGATAAAATGAATTTTATATCATTACTTCAAAACCAAAGCCAAGAGAAGTATGTTGCCACTAAATTAAAAAAAAAGAGAGAGATAGGAAGCATTTTAGTCATAAAATATAGTGACTCTAAACCAGGAGTCATCCTTTCATTTATTTTCACTCATAGTCACCTTAGGTATCGTTTCTGTAATTCTTGAACCTATTCATGCATTAGTCAAAATAATATGGATGAAAACTGGAGCTTGTTCCATAAACATTTAGATGAAAGTATCGGGAGGAACGTGCAGTCCCTTACAGGATGTGTCATACTGAGCCTCTGAAGTGCCATCATTGCTTTTTCGCAGCATCTTTTGAAAATGCATTTTTCTTCTGTGTACCACTAACCTACTACTAATCAGTCTCTTACAGTTTAAAAATTATTGAGTTAAATTACACTAGGGTATTGGGTTCTTGGTTCTTTATTTCTTAATTGTTTACAAACTGAATGGCTTTAAGACATGACAAAACAGGCTTCACTTCCATACTGCAGCTGTGGTAGTGCTGACAAATGATGGCAGTTGTTCTTGAATCCCACCCTCATGGTACTGGGGATGACCCAGGGTCTCTGAAGTGACTATACCCTTAACTCTTTATTTTTTATTTTGAGTGGGTTTTCGCTAAAATGCCCAGTGTGGGCTTAAACTTTCCTATCCTCCTACCTTAGCCTCACAGTGTGCAGGGTTTGTAGGTATGTGCCACCACACCTGCATTTTGTCTTGAATTCTTAAGGAATATTGATCTCCAGGGACAATGGGATACTTTTCATAGGTAAAGAGAATGTTTCCAAAAACTAAGTTATGAAGGCTGGTAGAGGCATAGAGAAACTTCCTGTCTTCTCTCACTCTCTTGAATTTAGTTCTTTCTGTGACTTCTGATTTTCTCAGAAAGGAGTTCTGAGTATCTATACTTTATGTCTGTCTTACAATGCAGCATGTGATTGATTGCAAAAGCCTTTCCATCTTGATTTATTGTAATGTAGGCCCATAGTAAAATTTCTAAAGACTTACTATTTGAGCCAGCATGGTAGCTTATGCCCATAATCTGAGCTACTTGGGAGGCTGAGGCAGGATGATCATTAGTTTGAGATCAGCTTGGCTAACTTTACAAAATTTTTTTAGAAAGTCTAAGGATACAGCCTAGTGACAGAGTAATTGCCTAGCATACACGAGGCCCTGAGTTCAATCGTGAACATCACAAAAAAACAAAAGATTAATGTTGTGTTAACCTTAATTACTATTCTTATTATTATCATTATTATTCTATCTAAATTTTATACCTTAGAATTCTGTTTCCTCATGAACTCTATATATTCAATAAACACAAAACAGAGAAAAGTAGAAGTCACTGGTTAACTTGCTGCTACTTGGTAGTTTTCGAAATTATATCATCTTTTGGGCTGTTTGTGTGAGAATATTTTCAAAATGTTGTTCTATGTCTCCACTTGCATAAGAATTAATAAAATTTAAGGGAAGCTTTGGAACCAGGTAAAGTGGATAAAATGATGATAGTAGAGGATGATAGTAAAGATATGAGTAATAGTGGGGCAGCTTTCTTCAGGAACCTGAATTACTTTGTTACATAAAGATCTCTCTCCTGCAGTTCCAAGTGGTTTGGATTTCCGCTGCAGGCCCCGGAGTACCTGACGAGTCCCAGTAAGGACCCTTCTCTGTCCCTCTCACAGCCTCCTTGCCTGGAGTTCTGGGTGTGCAACCTTTTTGACTTGGCTTGCCTGAGCCACAGTGAGTGAAGAGAAACTGTCTTCAACCACTCATTAAATATATAGCCATATACAGACGTAAGAACACTTCTTTTTAAAATATTTTTTATTGTAAAATTAAAAGAAAGAGAGGGTGCCTGGGCTGTGTTGTTGTTTTTGTTTTTATTTGCAGTATTGGAGATTGAAACCATGACTTTTGCACTAGCCCTTTTTCTCTTTCCTTCCTTCCTTCCTTCTTTCTTTTCTCCCTTTCCTCCTTTTTTTCCTCTCTCTCTCTGCTTCTCTGTCTCTCTCTCTCTGTCTCTGTCTCTCTGTCTCTCTGTCTCTCTGTCTCTCTCTCTCTCTTTCTCTCTCTCTGACAGAAGTCTTCCTGAATCATTAAGTTACACAGGCTAAGTTTGAGTTTGTGATCTTGCCTCATCCTCCCACAGTGCGTGGGATTTGAGATGTGTGTCTCTATGCCTGGCTTTGTTTTTTCCCCCTAAACCTTTTTCTTTTTTTTCACCCTTCCTTAAAAGAATTTCTAATGTTTTACTTCAGAATCTTCATCTTTTTGAGATTTTCTTTCTTATTGTGGAAGAGAGAATAGGTTGATATTCTCAAGCTTTAGATTAACCATACATTTTCTAGCTCTAAGATTCATAATCAGAACAGCAGAGAGAGAAGGGACCACTGATCTAATCCATGGCCTGCTTCATAGGTAATAACTATGGAGGAGGAGGAATTGTGTCTAAAAATCCAAAATATATATTTGTGAGAATGATATGGTAGTTCCTTAAATAAGTAAGTAAATATATAATCATAGAATTATGATCCAGTCAACAATACATTTCTGAGTATACAGCCAGAATTGAAAGCAGGGAGTTGAAAAGACACTTGTACACCAGTGTTTATAACCGCCTTATTTGTAATAACCAAAAAATGGAAACAGCCTAAATGTCAACTGCTGAATGAATAAACATGTCTTATATCTGTACAGCAGAATGCCATTATTTATTCTTAAAAGAAGGAGGATTCTGACATATAGTACAGCATGAATGAGCTAATAAACCTTGAAAACATTATGGTAATTGAAGTAATCCATATACAAAAGGAAAAATATTATGAGATTCCACTTATATGTGATATCTAGAACAGTCAAACTGATAGAGATGGAAAGTTTCTAGGGGCTGGTGGGGGCAGAGTTCAGCTTTAGTGAGTACAGAATTGCTTTCTGTAGTACTAAAAACATTGCGTCAAAGGATGTCAATGATGGTTGAGTAACAACATGAATGTGCATAAAGCCAGTGCCTGTATACTTTAAAATGGTTTTTTAAAAAAACTTGTATGTTTTACCATAACAAGACACACACTCATGCACATACATGGGCTTTTATTGTGTGAGAAAATTTTCAGGCATTAGAGAGTCTGTCTTCTCCTTCCATCTCTGGGCTAATGCATAGATAATCTCCAGTGTCAGTTTTTGCTTTGCTCTGTGCATGTTTTTGAATATTACATCTTTTCCTGCCTCTTTTCACTTTTCTTTTCAATACTTGTGTACCTACTATAAGATAGTTGCTAAAGATTAAAGATACAAATATCTCTGAATCTAACAAAAATTCACGTGAAATATTTTAAGATTATGCTTATAAAGTATCCAAAGCTGTTTCTATAAAATATTAATGTTAGGAAAAAATAAAGCCATCTCATATTTCATAAAATAACTATAATCTCATTTAGGTAGCTTTTGTATTTTACACTTTATTGTAACATGTATCAGAATTTCTTTGTCATTGTATGGATAATAGCAAATTTTGTTTATACATTTTTCAACTATTAGATGTTGGTCTGTACTTTTTCAGGAATTTTGTGACTATTTCATCCAGTTTTATAAGTACTTCCTGGCTAAAGCAATCAGTAAAATGTATGTCTCTGAATGGCTGATTTCTTTATTCTGTAGATTGCCTAATAAAACTCCCAAAGTTATTATTTCGTAAAAGTAAGGTAATACAAGTTTCATAAGAAAAGACAAATGATAGTCTTGAGTTTCAAAGAAGAGAGTTTATCAGACAGAGACTAAGGCACTTTACTAATTGGCCTTTAAACGACACCTAAGAATGCACTAGGCAAAGATATGTGCCAGAGGATGCAGCAGTGGTAGCAAGGTAGGAGAAGCCAAGGTGCTTTTGGAATAATCCTTCTTCAGTTTGCTTGCAGTGTGCACTATGCGTGGGAATTAATGCTGGAGAGGCACACTGAGGTCATTGGCTGAGACCTGTAGGCCATACTCAGATGTCTGTGTGTGTTGTGTAAAGTTTGAAGGCTCCTTGAATGGATTTTCCCAGTGGACAAGTGCTTGCCAGACATAGGAGAACAAAGCTAGGGCAGTGACCTCAATTGGCTATCTCTGTAGAGATATTAATCAAAGCTTTAGAGAGAGTGAGATTATGAAGGCAAAGAGTAAGATCGAACCTTATGAGCTTTTCTCTTCTAGAGAAGGTGTTGGTGTTGAGGAGCAGAGATGTGAAATAACAAGATTAAGTAGAAAGGAGATCAGGGAGGGACTTTCCAAAGAAACCTGGTCAGCGAGTGATCCTGGTTAGGGAATGATTAATGCTGGGGGGCAGGGTAGGGGAAGGCTTTGAAGAGGGTCAATAAAAAGAGAAAATTCTTGGATTTTCATCATGACTCTTAGTATCCAGTGACTGCATTCAGTGATGTGGCAGTTAAAGAACTGTGATTTTCTGAAGGGTCCTTTACAGTGTCCCTTTCTATGCCTTTTGTAACACATGGTTGAGGCATGTGAGGGGTTTTATGGAAGACAGTATTATAGGGGAGCTTTTATTGTGATATAAAGATACAAACGGTAAGTTCCTAAGGTAAAGGGGGTAGATAACAGAAAAGAAGGGCTGGGGGTTTAGCTCAGTGGCATTAGCACCTGCCTTGCAAGCACACCATCGTGAGTTCAATCCCCGATATGGATAAAAAAATTAAAATAAAATAAAAATAAAAGATAACAGAAAAGGGTCTTTACAAAGGAAGAGCATGCAAGGCAAACATTCTAAGTAAGAGCCCAAACTGCTTGGTAGGGAGATAGGTAAGTAGCCATGTTTAGGGACTTACTGTTGGATATCTAAATATCTGTCAAAGAGAATAAAGAATTATGGTAAGAATTTACTGAGAAGATTTAGATTTAATATGACTCATTTGTTAATTTTATCAATCAGTACTATTAGAAGTAATAAGCATTTGGAGACATCTCATTGCTGTCATAAAGCAAGACTTGCTTTAATCTGGTGCACTTTATTCTGGTGTACTTACTCTTGGACAGGACATGCACCTATGTGCATTACACACATTTGTGAGTGCTTTTATTTTATTCCATTTTCCTCAAGCAAAAACATAGGATTGTTTTACTTGATATTAGACCAATTTGGTTTTACCCAGTGCAGCAAGTAACCTCCAGTGAGAATGTTTGTACCTAGCAAGAATTATTGTATGTGTCTTGTGGTGACTATTTTTTAAAATGAGAATTCATTTTTTTAGTATTTAAATATCAACTGTACCCATTCTTGTATATAACTGAATATCAAAGTATAATTGTCATTGTAGGAAATCTCAGGAATTCCATAAAACTATTGAAAAACAGCTAAGAGGTATTGTTATTTAAGAGTTTATTGAGCCAGGCATGGTGACGCATTCCTGTGACTCCAGCACTCAAGAGGTTGAGGCAGGAGGATCATTGCAAGTTTGAGATCAGCCTGGACTACAAAGTGATGTTAAGGCCAGCCTGAACTGAATAGTGAGACCCTGTCTCAAAAACACCAGAAAACAAAACAACCTACTAGTGATTATCCATTAATATATATACATTTATATATATATATGTATATATATATATATATATATATATATATATATATCCACACACACACACATATATAGACTACTCATTACTTCTCAGTAAGACCAGTAAAGAATGTCAATTTGTCAAAAAAATAAATGAATAAATAGATAAAACCGAAAAGTCACCATTTGTGCATTTCTACCACATACTGTTAAATAATTAGATTCCTCTTTGGAAGAAAGATTCTTAAGTACTCTTAACTTCCAGCAGTTTAGGTAAAATCGTTTCATTAGAATTTGCTTTATTTTCTGCCTTCCCAAATTATATTTTTAATGGTGTCTTTAATATGAGCCTTGGGTTTTTGCACACCTTTGAGCAAGCCTCCTCCTTCCCCTTTTCTGCATCTTTTAATAAATCTCGAAGCTCAAATTGAGACCATGAGATTCTGAAATCGGAAAGTTTCTGCCTTTTTCAGCTTACTTGATGGGAATAAAAATGACTGATGGCACTCTCTCCTGGACCCCTTTGTTCGATTCAGCTATGATTATGGAGCCTATTAGCTGGAGTTACAACCTATTTAAGAGCAGTGCTTACCAGTAATGGGGGCCAAATGATTTTGGAAAGTTCAAATGTACTGGACTCCCTGCAGAAATGAATTCAGCCCTGAACATATTGATGCAGAACCTGAATGAGGCTGCTCCAGTGGGACTGAGAGAATTGTGAGCTCTGCAAGAAATGAGTGGATAGTAGAATTAAAGATCAGATAGATGCTCGGCTCAAGGGCAGTCTCAACTCTGAAGTTCATCACAGCAATTTAATCAGGCTCAAATGAGTACTGCCCAGAAACGAATCAGCTTTCCTATGACAGGAAATACAGTTTGCTTTAAAAATCTTTGTTTCTAGTAAGGCTGTATGGAAGGGCTTCCCAGGTATACACGGAAATGAGGGAGCTGCTACATTTGATAAGTGAAGGTACTGTGGTTTACCTTGGTACAAAAAATGAAACCTAGAGAAGATCCGTACAAGTCATAGTCTTGTCCAGAAGGAGTGCGCAGCCCCAAAAGCTCTAGCTCCATTATCTTTTAGAATAAACAGACTAGGGTTCACCTTTGGCCATAGCTTTATGTACTCCCTTGTACTGTGCAATTGGTTTCATATAAAATATATGTACATCTTCAGTGAGTGACACACAGTGTGGCAATGAAGAGATTGAGCTTTGTGAGGCATGCTTGGTTCTGAATCCTGGCTCCTCTCCTTGCTAGATGTGTGATCCACATTCTGTTTTCTTTTCTCTTTCTTCTTTCTTCTCCCTTCCCCCTCCTTTCCCTTTCCTTTCTTTCCTTCCCCTCCCCATTTTGCAGTGCTAGTGAGTGAACCCAGGGCCTCACCCTTAGGCAAGTGCTCTACCACTGAGCTTCCTCCCAGAGCTGTTTAAAATTTTTCTTTTGAGACAAAGTCTTGCTAAGCTGGCAAGGCTGGTCTCAAACTGCCTCAGCTTCCCTAGTAGCTGGTATTACAGGCATGTGCCACCATACTCAAGTCAGTCATATTTCTTTACAAAATGAAAATGATAATGCTAACCTCACAAGATTATGGTGAGAAGTCAAGATAGTATAGATTAATGCATATCCATGTCTGTACACACTAAGCGGTCAATAAATAATGGTTACTTAGTTTTTGGACTTTGTCATCATCTTGTCCCCTTCTGCTCTTTTTATGAGATGACTGTTTACTACTTTAAAAATAAATGAGTTAAACCCTGCTAGAGGGTGTTTGAATCCAGAAATGAAGAAAGAATAAACATCTGGAGATTTGGACAGTTGATTGACTGTTAAGAGTCCAAACAAAAACATTCCCTTCCTTCACCTCGCATTCCAAGAGAGTGGGTTATAGAATGACATATTTTTAGCAAAGAAACATATTTTGACAGGCAGGTTATGACTGTACACATAGCATGAGAAGAATGTATTAGTTGTTTTTGTTAGTCACCAGCTCCTAATAATGTATTGGTATCTTGTCTGACATTGATAAAATTAGAAAATAAATATACTAGATGTATTAGGAATTTACCCCTGTCCCCTTTCAGGGCTCTGGCAGATAATATGCCTTTGTGTCTCCATGTCCATATCTGTGTCCTTTATCTTTTCTCTATGTCTGTTTTATGTGCCACTGTGTCTGCATGTGTATGTGAAGAGAGACTGAATAAGAATGAAAACTGGAATCTAAATTATTAGCTTAATGGATGCCTAATGTAAGAACCCAGTAATCCCTGAAATGCAGGGCACTCAGGTAAAAAGCTACACCGGAGAGAGTTGCCAACATCTTCTTAAAGTAGAGCCTCCTAACCTCCACTGCCTTGTGCCTTGGGACCCTAAAGTGGTGTATCTGGCCTGCAGTCAACTTACTAGCTAACTGCCTGGGTGGCGACCACATACCAGCCTCAGACGTGCTGTACCTTGGAACAGGACCTCCCACTCAGGCTCTTTCATGGCCTTGAAGAGTCCCTGCTTCGAACACACTTCGCTGAAAAGTAGAGATAGTAAAGGCCGCAGAGTTTTCTTCTCTTGCGTTAAGGTGAAAGGGTGAAAAGAAGAGCAGAGCAAGGACAACCGCTAACAGTTTGAAAACCTGGAACATGGTGCAAAGCAGTTGTGGGGACCTGACTTCAAACTTCGTGAGCTGACAGAGAAAAAAAGGACTGTGATCTATTTAGGGAGTTATAATCCACTTTGCATTTTCTATCATACTTACCAATGTGGTTATTTGCTTTGACAATTTAAAATTTTAAGGGTTTTGAAGATTCAGAGTAATATATAAAAGCTGCATACTATATTAAGAAACAAATAATAGATGTTCAGCAGTGAAGTCTCTTGTTATATTCCTCAACTGGTTCTTAGGAAATTAATTAAAGGGAAAAGGGCTGTGTAACGTGTGTTTTAGTTTTGTTGAGGAAGCCAGTGCTGCAGTGTATTTGCACTCTCTCACACCCCACATATGACAGACAGCAACAACAAGACCAACGAGACAGCACAGATGCACTGTAGGGCCCAACACGCATTGTTGGTAGTATGGAGGGTAGATTAAGCTTGAACGGTTACTTTGAGTTCCTACACAGTGCTCATGCATGACAGTGTACATGTACATGTGTATAAGAGGGAGGGGAAGAGAAAGATTTATGTAGGATGTCCATGGCTTCCCTGGGCATGCTGATACTGTTCCACTTACTTCCCTCAGTGTATAGGTCCCAGTAGATAAAGAGGACTGTAGCGTCAGAAGTAATGGCAACAGGCTTCTTATAGGGAAAACGTGCAAATGCTTTCAGCCTCTACCAAAGCCGTAACCATGTTGAGTTGTCACACAGCACCCCCTACTTCTCAATGCCAATTTTTGTCCTACTTCACACAGGATGCTGCAGTGAAACACAATCAACAGGGTAGCATATGAAAAACAGAAGTTTGCCTCTCATGTTCTGGAGGCTGAGAAGTTGAAGACCATCAGGCTGGCAGATTTCATGTCTGGGAAGGGCTTGCTTTCTTGGCTCACAGAGGCTGCTTTATAGCTGGGTCCTCACATGGGCTTCTTTTTGAAATGCACTAACCCATTTGTTAGCAAGGGCTTCACCCTCATGATTCTATCACCTCCAAAAGCTCCATTGCCTAGGGGATTGGGAATTTAGCATAGAATCTTGGGGTCATAAATATATCATAGCACATGAAGGAGAGGCAGCAGGCTAGCATACTTGCCCTGCTTAGCTGACAGCATTTTAGATGAACTGTTCTGAGGAGGGGTTTTTTGTAAAGAAGGGATAAAGAACAGAACAGGATAAAATATGAAGAACTGCTTTCTCCTCAGGAAATGCCTCCACCCTGTAACTCAGTGTGAGACCCTGGGGTTAATCCCTAATACCACAGATTAACTAATGAAGTCAGTAAATAAAGTGAGAAGTACCTTAATCCTGATGTATATCAGCCTGCAGTTTCTTTGTAGATATTTTACAGAAATCATTACTATTTTAAACATTTATTCTATTAGAAAATCAGACCAATTGTTTAGAAAATTACAGTAGTTGCTATATAGATACAGTATAAAATTTTTATGCTATCAATGAGAAGTTTGTGTCATTTAAATACTATCAAAAAGTTAGAAGATGGATTTCAAATTCTAGAAAGCTATTGTTGGCTGCGCTGAGAATATAAGCTCATGTTTCCCAAGAGGTGTTTAGGTGGCTACATTGTCAGTGTGTATGTTTCTGTGAACACTGGCTTAGATAAAGGTGTTGCTCTTCCTGGGGGAAACACCATTAGCTTTTTTTGTTTATGTTTTGTTCAGTGAAAGGGACAATTGATAGTGCTTACTACTTGATTTCTCTGCCCTTCCCCTCACCATCAGAATTAACTGCTTTGGTGATAAAACTGTATTTCACCTAATTGAAGGTGCCATCACTTGAAAGATACAACATTATTCTCTGCACCACTAGGAAAACACACTGACAATTAAATTGATGTGTCACTGATTTTAATACTCATTCCAATTTCAGATATTTAAAAATATACAAAAATGTGTATCTTGGAATTGATGAAATAGTGTATGTAAATATATATATAATTTATAAATATATATAATATATGTATAAGTATGTATATAATTTATGTTTTGGTTATATTCTATGATACTCTGAGTCATTTTTTACTAAGTTAGGTTTTATTTCATCCTTTAAAGTTGCTTTCAGTATTATTTGATACAGTTCATTTAACATGAGTCTGGAGTCTCCATTTAAGTGAGTCTTGGAAAGTCTTTTTCTCCATTTTCCAAAGTGGGGAAAAAAGAAGAGTCATGTACAAGAAGGCAGATTCACATTAAAGTAAAAGCATTTTTTCAAAAGAAGAAAAATGTGTTAGGTAAGGTGATGCACACTTGTAATCTCAGCACCCTGGAAGGCAGGAGGATTCCATGTCCAAACCCAGCCTGAGCAACTTAGCAAAATGCTATCTCAAAATAAAAATTACAAAGGACTGACGATGTAAATTAGTGCAAAATCCCTAGGTCAATCCTTGGTACAATAAATAAATAAAGAGTAAAATTATATGCTCTTAATTAACAGGCACCGAACTACTACTTTGATTAACTGTGAGAAAATCATATTATTACTAGTTTGTCAAAATCTAGTAGCTTATTTAATTGCATGGTTATAATTTTTCTTGTGTTTTCCAGTTGTGAGCTGCCCACTCAACCCACTTATTTTGTCATTTTGTCATTTATCTTATTTTGTCATTTTGATATTTACTATATGTTTATTTTACAACATCACAAAAATCTAACTGTACACATAGCAATGATGGATGTCATACATCAAGTGATCAATAAATTCTGCATGTTCTTCTGCTTTAGTACATATCCCCATAATAATGTTTGGTGACTGCCTAGTAAGCCATCATCATGAATCATAAATTTTAACTGTGCCCCTATATAGAAAGATATTTAGCTTTTTGTAGTTTTTCACTTTAATAATGTGGCTCCATGTATGTTCATTTTGTCACATCTAGTAATCATTTTAGGATCAGTTCCTAAGAGTTAAATTTCTGGGTCAGTCTAATTTAAATAGTTTTAATGTTATTATGTGTGTTCAGAAGGGTCCATGACCTCACCATATTCAGCACTGCAGAATACCATCTTCCCCACATCTTAGCCAACCTTTTGATTAAAAGACATCCATACTTGGGTGGGTGTGGTGGTATGCAGCTGTAATCCCAGCCTCCTAGAAGGCTGAGGCAAGAAAATTGCAAATTTAAGACCAGCCTGGGCAACTTTTCAAGGGCCTGTGTCAAAATACAAAATAAAAAAAGAATTAAATATGTAGTTCTCTGGTAGAGTGCCACTATATTTAATCCCCAGCAATAGAAAACAAGCAAGCAACCAACTAAAGAAACAAGGAAACAAGAAAAGAAAGAAAGAAGGAAGGAAGGAACTAAGGAAGGAAAGAAAGAAAGAAAATAGGAAAGAAAGAACTATTTTTGTTTTTATTAGTATTATAAAGATTACAGGTGGAATTAAATGCCTTTTCGCATAGTTTGGCCTTTTCAGAATGATTCTTGATAATAGAAAGCACAGATCAGGAAAAGAATCAAAGGGTTTAAGGGACTTTCACACTACTTCATAGTATCCAATAAACTTTTGAGGAAACTTTATCAAGTTCTTAGAGATAAGACTGTTTTTTTTTTTTAATCACTATAATGTGGAGATGGGATCTGTCCAGCTCATTAATCCACCTGCTGGCTCTGGCAAGGACAACTGGTGTAAGAAAGCCAGGAAAATGTGATGGGTTCAGTCTTGTTTAGAAACAGAATCCTTGTATGCCTGTCCACTTTGCTGCTGCAGCTGTCACTTCTTATACTTCTTCTTCCTCCTCCTCCTCTACTTCCTCCTCTTCCTCTTCCCCGTCCTTCTTGAGTTTCATGACAAGAAAGTATGTATTTTGAAATCAGTCATTTAGATGGAATGTAGAAATTGCCAATTGTGTTGGCAACCTTTAAAGCATCCCAGTCAAGGCCCACAAACATATTCCTTATTCTCTCCATCAGACCTCAACAGGGTGTTGACCCTTGACCACATCAGTGTCCCAGAGCTTCTTCAGTGCCTGTTCGGTCTGCTTGTTGGCCTTGATAACCACAATAAACACGAGTAGGGTGTCTTCTGTCTTCTTCATGGCCAGTGACAATGGCAGTAGTGGTAGGTACTCTTCCCAGGATACTTGGATGGTACCCTCCAGAACTACAGTGCTTTGGACTCTTGGAACATGAGTGCTGGTGGGGAAAGACTGTGGATGCCTTTCTGTGCTGCCCTCTTGGCCTTCAAAGCCTTTGTTTTGACTTCAGCTTTGGGAGAGCAGGGGACTCCTTTGCTTTTGGCACTATCTTAAAAAGTCCACTCTTGACTGTTTTTTGAGATGCTAGAACTCGATGAAGTCAGAAGTAGAGTCCTTTCCTGTCAGTGTGCTGACTTTAATGTTACTTCCTTTTGTTTGCATTGAAAATTTGTCATCATTGCTTGCTTTTATGGATACAAACAGCTAAATACTGTGGTTTGGCAGTAGCTAACAGTAAAATTTTGTAGTATGAGCCTTGCTTATTTTCTTAAATGGGAAAATTGGGTTACTTCTTTGTAACCTCTCTGCTGTTAGAAGCTCTTATCATTTGAATCAACATGGGAATTAAATTTAGAATAAATTAGTAAATTTTCATGCAGTATGCCTATGCTATGTAATCTTCAGGAACCACAATGACTGAGTAGTACAGAGTGTATTTCCCTCTTAGTAATTACAAAATACATTGGCTCTGAGAACCCTATAGTGTCTGGCTTTCAAGATTCAGCCCTAGTGCTGCCTGCTCTGCTGGGCAGGGTATGTTCTACAGCAGGCAGCATGGTATTGGGCAGCAAAAGCCCTTAGTTTTTAGAGTCAGACCAGACATAAGACAGTCAGCTCTTCATTTACAAGCAGTACTTTCATCTTGGAAAATGAGGAGTAGCATAATTGTTGAGACAATTTATTTAATGAGGTGAATCATACAGATCAATTAAATGCTCAGGATCAAACCTGGCAAATGTTCATGTTTCCTTCTTCCTCTGTCTCTGAATTCTTTATCTAATTCCATGTGATGATACTCTTTCCTGAATTCCTTAAGAATCTTGAACCAGGTTGAACATTGATGTTTACTTTATATTTAGTATTTATAGTTGTTTCTTGACATTTGTGTGTTTATTGGTATCCATAACATCATCTTTTAATGCATATATTCTTTATAATATTTATTGAACCACTTCTGTGTATTAGGTCTAGAGTAAGATGTTAGATCATGTTCATGAAGAGCTACGGTTACTGCCTCATAGATCTTATGTTTCAGCAGGGGCAGCCTATATGAAACAAGTATTTATTCACTAAATGAAAACTGTGGTGGTCGCTTTTTACCATGCCACATGAGGCTATGTGTTTGTACCAGCTTGTGGATACATCTAAGCAGATATCTGTTGGGTAAGTAGGAGTTAGCCAAGTAAAGGTAGGGGTGATAAGTCTTTAGGCGGAGAGAATAGCATACTCAAAAGCAGGAGAGATACAGGGAGCAGGGAGGAAGTGGGAGAAATAAAAGGGCATTGGCAGAGAGAAATGGGATTAAGACTGGAAACCTTGTTTAGATTCTTGAAGGACAGGTGCAGGATTTGGATCTTTGATCTAAGAGCATCAAGAAGATATTCAAGGGCTGAAGGCCAGCCTATGAAAAACATAAGTAAAACAGATAAATGGAGAGATTTAAAGTGGCCCTAGATTGAGCTGGAGCTCGGAGCTGAAGCTTCCATCTGCATACTACACTTGCCCATTGCCTTCTAAAAGATGGAACAAAAAAATTCTGGAGTGATATTTTAAACTATTCATTTAACTCTAAAATTCTATGGTTATGCTTAATATATGAGAAATCTTTTTTTTATTTTACAACAAAAAGAACAAAAATGATGATGCAGAATTTTAAAACAACATATAAGAGATTGACAGTGGTTAATATTTGGCATATTGTTATCTTCAAAGTAGTTGCTCAGGTTAAAAGACATAGGCATGAAAAAAATGATCAGACAATGAAAGTACAAACTGTTCTTTTTGATGAACAGAACTTAGTAGTGTAATTATCTATCAAATATATCATATTTTCCCTTCTTTCTTTTCTCTGAGAAATTTTATTTTCCAAGTAAATGGGAAGGTTTTTTTTTTGTTGTTTTGTTTTTCCCCCAGTTCTGGGGATCAAACCCAGGGCCTCATATATACTAAACAAATATTTCATAAATTATTTATTTATTCATATCTTTACCTACTTTAGGAACATTAGAAGTACAATATTTCATATTCAAAATGTCAACTGAGAAAAAGTAAGCAAGCAGATATTATCTAACTGATTAATAAATTATTGGGATTAATGACATTAAGTAAACATGTAGCTCCTCTTACCAGTTTAGGGTTTAGAGGACCACATTGTTCTATTTGTCCAGCCATATACTAGAATTAAAAGTCCTAAAGTAAAATTAAAATAACATTCTTATCATAAAAGATAAGGAGAAGGAAAATAATATTTATCTACCTCGTTATATATTTATTATGTACATTTTTGCATAAAATCACTTCTAGCTTTTATTAGGACAAGTAAATCAAATGAATCTTTAAGACAAGAAGGGATATGAACCTACAAAAGATGCTTTAAATATTTTATCCTCCTTAGATAATCGGAAGTAGGGAGACAAATCTTTCTTAAATTGGTAATGTTAGAGATGGATGGAGGGAGAATAAAAGGGAGCAGAAGGGAATGAAAAAGGAAGGAAGATATGTATGTGTACCTACTCCACAAATAAATATAAACACTATGTACTGTAAATATGTGTTAATAGAAAAAGAAAGTACACAAATTCATCAAGATACATACATTAAATACGTGCAGTCTTCTGTGTAGCATTATACTTCAGCAAAGCTAGAAGAAAAATAGAATTGCAAGCACCAGTCCAAACATTCTAAACCTGAATCTGCATTTTAAGATCCCCAGATAGTCCTTATACAGCTCCAAGTCAGAGAGACGCTGCCATCAGCCACCCATCCATCTCATTGTGAGAAGCACTGTTATGGTTAGATTTAAAATGCCCCCAAAGAGCTCATGTGCTAAAGGTGTGGTTTCCAGAGGATGAACATTTCCAAAGAGACTGAATCATGAGGGCTGTAGATGAATCCTTTGAGAAGATTAATTTGATGGCATCATTGGAATGTGATGGAAACAGCAAGTGGGCCTACTTGAAAGGAATGTATCAAGGAGGCATAACCTTAGGGACTATACCTGGTGCCTGGCCCTTCCTTTCTGGTTCATTTTCTCTCTCTCCCCATCTCTCCGTCTCTGTCTCCTTCTCTCAGTCTCTTTGTGTATCTCTCTCTCTCTCCTCTTCTCTCTGTCTCTCAGCTTCCTGACTGCCATGAAGTGAACACCTTACTTCACCATCATTATTGTTCTGCTTTGATGCATAAAGGCTTTAAGCATTGGAGCCAGCTGGCCGTGAACTGAAACCTCTGAAACTGAGCCAGCATAACTCTTTTTCTGCTCTAAGTTGGTAATTTGATCATTGTTGTAATATTTGGTCACAATCATGAAAAGCTAACACATCCACAGTGTTGCTTTTTATGTTTAATAATTTGTTAGTTGTGTAAAATATTTGTTCTGATTAATTATGTATTAACCATCATTATAATAAAAATCAAAAGGCACATCCTTAGAATTGTATTGTCAAAGGATAAATTAAAAACACCTATTTTGATTTAGGTGTTTATTTTGGGTGAAAAGGAATATGATAATCAAAAAGGTTTCAGATGTAAATATATATTAAGATAAAATTCTGTGAAGGAAGTTGAAGAGAAATATGACTTTAGGAAAATAAAAAATATAAACCTTTAAAAATGTCTTTTTGGTCTTATAGTGTTGTATAGTAAGGATTTTCAACCCTCACTCTGGAAGTCGTAGTGGTAATATTCTCAGTGGTGTTTTGATCTTAAATGTTTCCCAGTGTGTTGATTTGATTATAGCTGTAGCTAAAGGCAGGGAATTTGTGCTCATTAGCTAAATAGTACAAATAAACCTCTAAAGATGATACATAGGGTGAAAAAAACCTGGACTAAAAGCTTCTTTGAGGTGGCACAAGGGCACAGTTTTTGCTCTCTTCATTATGGGACCCTTATCAATGGTTTCTTCTTTGTTAAAAATTTCTTGAATCAAGACGTCATTCTTGTTTGAGCATGTTTTCCTCTTCTTCTTAACTTCGATTTGCTTGTAGTTCCTAGCTTTTAGGCCTCTGCTCCCTAAACTGCTAACACCAACCTCTTATATAAGGCATTCGGTGCCTTATATAAGATGGGTGAGGGCAAAGGAGGAGAGAAACATGGAAGCAAGAAGCAGCTGACAGAAGGCAGCAGAGGAGAAGCAACGTAGGATGGAGATTAAAGATGAATAAATGAAGGCAAATGGAAGGGCAGTGAGACAGGGAGGCTTGTCTAGGAGGAAAATTCTGAAACTGTTAGTGAGAATGCATGTGAAATAGGGTTCTGGAGGAAGAGCTGCAGTGAAAGTGGTGTAAATCAAGATGTATAAATTAATAGGGCAATTGTACAAGTGGGACTCACTCATTTAAACTAAGTGTAATACATCATGAATGATTTAAAGATAATGCAACCCGCAGGGCATACCTTTTAATCTACTCGAGACCCAGTAGACAATGCTGTCACTTCAAGGGTAAAAAGGCAGAGTATCAGAACATGGGTGTGTCTCTTTATTGTAGCAGTTTTAATAAGAGATTCTGAGCTATGGAAAAATTAACCATACTCACAAACTTACCTTGTGATTTATAGCTTCAAAAGAAGCTTAATATATTCCAAATCTCTCCTAAAAACTCAAAATATTTCTTTTTAAAGTACTCATTTGAATAGGTGAGTGGGTTTTATTGCCACAGATGGAAGTGAAGCTAAAGTGAGTCACTGTACATATAATCAAAGGAACCTCTGCATGTTCAGTTCATCTCTGTATTCATGAAAACACCGAAGTATGTAAACAGAAGATTCCAGTGTTGTTGGAAGTTGCAGGAGTAAATTCGGAGGCCAGGGAAGAAAATTCTGACCCATAAGCTGTCAAGTCTGTTGTGCATGCAGCCATTCATTCATTCATTCTGTCTGCAGATGTTTGTTGACATCCTACCATGCAGGAAGTACCAAGGACTTGAGGAGGACTGTTAACCCTGTCAGTGGCTTCTACCTGAAACAGAAATTGTGTTGATTCTTTGAGCCCTCCTGCCAAAGGAGAAAGGGAACGGCTGGGTATGGACACAATTCTTTTATTTTATAGTGCTTCAAGGATTTCAGCCTGCCATTCGTTTTTGTTTTTTGTGTTTCTGGATATTGAGCCCAGGACCTTGTACATGATAGCCATTTGTTCTATGTCTGAGCTGTATCATCAGCCCTAAAGTTCTTTTTTAGATTGAGAAAAAGGTCAAGTGTCTTAGCCAGAGTCTAGAACTAGTTGAGTGTTGAGGATTAGATGAAAGTGAACTTCTTTTCTAAATCACTATTAGAATTTATTCCCAGTTTTTGTCACATGAAGTTAGAGGTACAATCTTCAGCTATTAGAGGAGAGGTAAAAACAGTAGCAATTAGATGTTAGTAAGTGTATAAACACTTCTGTTAGAGGAGAAGCAAACAAATTCTCCAATAAATGTTGAGTCTTAAAACTGGAAAGCTAACCAACTTTAATAAAAGGGCCTATGTTTTTGCATGTGATGTCACAACATGCTTATAAAATTTTGTCAATTGTTGGGGAAATGACATTCCAAATTTTCACCCAGTTAATGTAATAAACTAAGCCAAAATTTCTGGGGAATATGGAAACCAACGATTCATGACAATTTTTTCATATAAAGAATCATGATATCAAACAAATTGATTACAAATAATTTCTTAAAACATGTCTGGGAGTAGTATTTAAATTCTTTGTTATAACCAATTGTAACTTCATGATTTTCTGTGTAAAGATGAAAATGTCCATAAAACAAATTACTAATGATGATAATTTTTTTTTAAATCCATGTAGCACAGCATTATATCAGAAGACACTCAACATTTTTTTAATCATTTGGGGTTTTCAACCTCCATTTTGAGGATTAGGAAAGATACACCTTCTAGAAGCTCATGGCTAAAATCTGTTAATGGTAGGAAGAGTAACGTCAGCAAAATATAACACTGTGTCTGTCGCACTTCTTTTCTGTTCTCAAGTTGCTTAGAGAATTCTTGGTCCTTTTGTTTGACCACTCACATTTAAATTGTAATACTTGGGTGTAAATTCTACTGACCAGTGTTTGCTTAACATCAATGAAAAATTAAACACTTCACTTCTCATTTGAAAAATGTTTTAGTTTAACCTTCATTTGCCCCTCTTTTCTCTATGCCTCACATCCCCATTCAGGTATCAGATCCTTTGGTGATTGTGAACTTGTCCATCTGGGATCGTTTGGCACAAATCTATGAGTGTACCATTTCCTCTAATAAATTAGATTTTTTAAAAAGTGCTGTCTGCCAAGAAGCAAAGTCATTATGTAGTATGTATATTTTCAGTGTATTGCTATAAAAATCTCCTTAGCTAAACATAATAGGCAGTTAAAATACATTTCAAATAACCATGCCACCACTAGGTTTTAACATCATTAAGCTGAAGATAGGTGGTCTAATTTTACTGTCTTTCCTTTCCTTTCCTTCCTTCCTACTTGCCTTCTTTCCTTCTTTCCTTCTGTCTGTCTTTCTTTCTGTCTTTCTCTGACCTGGAATTATTCTTGCTCTGTGAACTCCATGAATAACTTAAGTCTTAGCAGATATATGGGTCTGCCTAAATGTACAATTCTTCAGTATAACATTCAACAAAATTGAGCTTTTATTGCTGTGAATTAGGTTTATAACAGTTGGACATTCCATCATCTTTGTCAAGCAGCATTCTTCTTTGAACAGAAATGTACTTGGCATGACCTGTGTTGGTTTTGTAATTCCTGTGTTTGAATGGAGCAAGGGTATGTTACATGAATAGGAGAATCACATAAAGAAGTACATGTATTTTTATTTACTGGTCTATTTACTCCCTAGCTTTCATACAGACATTTGAAGCAATTTAATAAAATATGAATAAAAGTGAATATTTGATGGAAAGTGCAAGAAATAACTCTGCAAATCATGCATGTTAGTGAACTGCTAAGATAGTGCATAAAACTGGCATTCAGGTTCCTGAGAACCAAGACAAGAGTTTGATAGATGATTTGTATTTTCAGGAAAGAACTTGTTCCCTAGTTTGGTTTGGTAATAGAATAGCAATATATTTTTGTCTAGTTCTAAACTCCTAGAAAAATTCATCACTTGCATTTTAGGAATCAGTTAAGGATATAACTGACAGTGTCCTTGGATATCGATTCTTAGAAAATTTAGACATGGAATTACTTGTTTAGTCCTAACCTTTGATGAAAACTCAAGATGTGAGATTGACGTAAAAGTACTTTTCAGATGATGTGATTCATTCTAACTAGTATTCTTCTGATGGTGTTGCTGTTCCTTCCCATTGATGAAATAGATTAATAAGCTGGAAAACTAGCATGATCAAAAGAGAAATTCTCTTATATAAGTAGCATAGTGAAATTTTAGCTCACATGGAAAGTGACCTAGTCTCTCAGTAAAAAGCTAGAGAGGCAATTATAAACAAAACCATGTCACAATTTGAAGGTGATACTTTAGAGTGGTACCATTATTTGTGGTGTTAATTTGATCATATACTGAGTGTTGAGATTTAAAAAATCAGTTTGAATGATCTTTTTTTTTCCTTTCTGCTGACTTTAGAATGATTCTGTGGATCTGCTGCTATACTTTGCTTACCACAAAGGTTATCTTTGCTTCTTTAACAAACATTTTTGAGTGTTACCTTTGTACCAGGCACTGTGCTAGATTTGATGAGTGCAGTAGTCAAGTTTTCTTGCCCCTGTGGAAATTGCTCATCATGAAATGGTTCTTGTATATTTTTCATATTCTAAGACATATCATGATTACCTACACTGATTTCAATGTAGGAAAATCTTCATCACCTGCTACATATTCCCATCTAATAGATTTACCTACAAGTACCCAGTGTCACTCAACAGTGGGACTTTGGCTCTTAGCTTCTAAGGGCCACTAATTACATAAAAGCTCCTCTGTGTTTTACCATTTAGCAATGATCAAGATGTTCCAGGAAGGGCTGGGGATTTAGCTCAGTGGTGTAAGTGCCTGCCTGGCAAGCACGAACTCATGAGTTCAATCCCCAGTACCAAAAACAAACAAACAAAAAGATGATGTTCCAGAAAGCACACCATTGGTCCTTTTGTCTTTACCCACTGTCCTGGATGGATGGATCGATTTGTCTCTCTGTCTCTCTCTCTCTCTCTCTCTCTCTCTCTCTCTCTCTCTCTCTCTCTCTCTCTAACTTTCATAAAGAAGAGTTCAAGTAAGGGATAAAATGCATAGCTGGAGATGGAGATCAGAGTGGAGTTTGTGAAAGACCAGTAGTAACTGAGACATTAAAGACATACATAGATACGTTCTTCCAGTTGCTTTATATTTTCCTTTAATCATGAAATGTGAGGTGGTTACCTTCTAATTAGAAAAGGAATTTTAAAAAGCTTCAGTGAGTAGATGGTCTTTAAATTAGTCACTTAATGTTCTGAGGCAGCCTAAATCTGAATAGTGCTTCTCTGAGTAAGCAAGCCCAAGAGACACTCATCAACCCTTGTACAGCTTTCTGTTAACAATATAAATATGCCATTGTTGTTAAACACTTTGTGGCTCACCAAGTACTGTCACAGATGTGTTACCTTCACTCTGCAGCTTCCCTTGTACATGTCATTCTCCCTCCCGGCATGCCCTCTCTCCCTGGTTAGTCAACTTAGCAAGCACCTTTTTATCCTTCAAGACATAACACCAACTCTGCAATGTCCTCTTGAGACCCCTCTGAACAGGAAAACAGCCATTCCTCTTTCTTACTCAAACCTCTGTGCTTGTCTCCAGGGTGGCACTGGTTTCATCCTTATTTGTTCACATCACCTCTGTAGATTATTGATTCTTCATTGTAAGGAAACTGTTTACTCTTCACTTCATTTCCCCATGCTTCTGTAACTAATATATATGAGGATGTTCCATACGTAAAGTTTAAATGCTGTATGTATTGTCAGGTTTAGGGAGCTCAAGCCATTTCATGAAGTCCTAAGAGTAGAAATTAGATCTCTTATCTCCCTTTTTATCTGCCTGTTTACTTTATTAGTTGCTCATCTAAAGACAAGACATGCACCATCATAAACATATTATTCTACTCATTAGAAATATTCCATCATTAATACGGGAGGTGAAGGACAATGGTGATAAGACAACATTATCACAATGAGGACCTTTCAGTTCCATCATCAGTGGCTGGCCTCCTTTGCCATGTGGTATAAAAGCGATATGGACAAATCTGGGAATGTAAGAGCCTTCTTCTCTTCTTGCTCCTGTGTGTCACATTCCATGTCATCCTGTGAGTAAGTGAACTGAAGTCCTATCTCAGAGATGCCATTCCTTCCCGCTCCCTTCCTGCCATCAGTGCATCTGAGCAATGCTTTTTTCCTTCATGTCCTCACTGTACTGCCTTGTTGGAAATCTGGTATTTTACTTATACTAGGGATTAAAATGCAGGTGCCCACATAATGTCCCATACCTTTGTGGGGTATCTGTATTTGAGTGACCAATGGATCAAAGCTCTGTTTGCTAGAGTGTTAGATGGTAGATGAAGTCTGTAAAAACAAATATATGAAGTCTGAAAGGCTTTCCTGGTACCCCTAAAACTACCCCCCTGGGGACCATCCCAGCCTGTGATTAACAAATCCTAGTTCTTTGTGAGGTAGTTTCCACACAGCTTGTATAGATGGCACAATGCAGTGTTTATGTGAGAGTAATGTAGATTATTTAAATCTAGGCTGCCGAACCTACCTGAAAATGGGTTTTATGGTTTTGTGTAATTGCCTTTTCTTTGTGTTTGCATAGAAAGCATTGCATAGCTGGAAGATATGGCAATTATAATTTATTATGCTGTAATTGTTACCTAAATGTTTTTGAATAAGCAAAAATCACATCTGTTTAGGAATAAGTTGCACAGCAAGAGAATTCCCTTTGAAATGAATACCGTGTTCTCATATTCTGTAACTGTACACATAAAACAACATATTTATTTCCCCACTGAGTCCATTACATTCCCAAGTCAAACTGCATCCTCTCTTCCCTTCCCATATTAAACCCTTTGATTTAATGGAGGTTTTAACTACTGGTTCTTTAGGGAATTTTCAGTAGGCTTTGCACAGATTAGGTTATTGGAAAGTATAGTTATTTGCTTGTAAAGTGGCAGTTCTGTGTCAAAATTGATTTTCTCTGGAGCTGCTACAGTAAAAAAAAGATAAGCTTCTGCTTTGCATCCAAAATGCCCTGATGTTCTTACCATGATCATTTTTCCTTTGCTTCTTACTCAGCACCATTTGGTCACAGGCTGGTTTGGACAGGCAGATATGAGCACATGTAGCCCAGAGGACTTTGATACCCACTGGTGATAATAGACAAGGCCTCTCTGCCATTCTGGCTCCTGGTGGTGTGTGACAGCAGTGTTCTGGGTATGGTGAGAATAGTGTTTCTTCCCTTCCCCATTAAATAGGAAAGGCATAAGCCAGAAATGGTTTTGTTTGTTCCACAGAAATATACAGTTGAAATAATTACCTTGCCATGCCCAGGCTAACAGGATTTATCTTCTATTATAGATCTTGAAGACATAAGCAAGAATAGTCTACTCCTCCAGTTTTACTAGGCTACTTGCTTTGGAATGTGTAAAAGAGAGAGCAACCATACATGGTGGCACAGCCTAGGAAAGCTTCGGTAGCCAGAAGGACAAAGAGCTGAGTATATTCTCTAGTTTTCTGATTCTGCTCATAAAATAGAATTGGAGTTTATGTGACTAGCAGGCAGCTCTATTCTATTTTTTATGCTCCGATGGCAATTTAGGGACCCTTTAAGATGGACTTTAATCACTGATCTTATGGGCTGCCTTACAGCATACATCCATTAAATGCTATTCCAGTGACCTCTGAAGATGGGTATCTTATTCTGGGCTGAGTAACTAAGATGGGCTGTACTGCTCCATTCTGCTGTGGACAGAAGTGGAAGTCACAGAACAGAAGTCACAGTCTTTGTCCTGTCTGTTTTCTTGCATGGTGGACTCACTTATTTTTTTTTTTATTTAAACCTCAGTTCTGTTTCAATTCTAGATTCAAGCCAGATGCCCTTTATAGATTTTTAGGGTTTTTTGTTTTTGTGGTTTTGTTTTTTATTGTTGTTTTTTCATTTCAGTCTGTAACTTACAACCTAGATATTGTTCCATGCTCTGCTTCATTCAGTTAAGTCTGAGGATCTGGCTTTGATCATCAAAGTATTACTGTATTGCATCTGTCTCTGATTCACCTGTTGTCTCTTCAGTGTTTAGCTTTCACTGTCTACTCATAGGCTGTAACTTTTGTTCATCTTTGAGATAGCTGAGTTTTC
The DNA here is from genome assembly GCA_004027455.1 of Hydrochoerus hydrochaeris. NCBI lineage: Eukaryota > Metazoa > Chordata > Mammalia > Rodentia > Hydrochaeridae > Hydrochoerus > Hydrochoerus hydrochaeris. The sequence goes on from PVLA01002820.1 coordinate 41,869, forward strand.
CCTAAGGTGCTAGCATCAGGCATTGTTGGGTCTATAATGATGAGTGATGTTAGGCTTGGAAAGATCAAAAGGAGGGCAAACCAGGGCTCTTGTTCATGTTAACTTAAGTTTTGTTTGGTGATCTGATAGCTCGTAGTATATATTTGAAGACTTGAATTGAGATGCTTAGCATGTTGGCTCATATTAGTTTGTATTCTTTCATGAATTTTATCCCAAAGACAAGGAGCTACTCAGTAAGCCACACAGCTCTTTGTGGTAGAAGAGACTAGAACCTATTTCTGGAGAGATTTTCCTCATACAACCTAAGATTAACTCTATTTAGACCTTTGAGATTCCAATCCTAAAAAGTTAGATGTAGACTCACTAAATATTTATGATTTAAAAGTGTCATGTGATTGAAGAATTGGGAAAAGCTGATGGGAACATCAAGTTTCAAGGTTTTTTTTTTCTTCTATAGATACCATGTTTGTTACTTTGCCAGATATTCATGTTCACCTACTATATTTAGAACAGTAAACGTGAAAAATATCTAGTTTTTAGATGTTCAAAAACATGAAAAATACAATGAAAAAACTTACAGCAACAGCAATTATATTGCTATTTTTCTATATTTCTTTTAAGTAAATATAATAAGTAGTTATATGTTAGCATTTTTGAATGTATAGTAATAGATACAATTTTATGTTCTGTCTTCTTTTCCTAACACTGTGCAGTCAGAATAGCCCCACATTATGAAATATTTTTCCAACAATATAATTAATGACATTATTTCAAAGTGTAAACTTTGTTTGTTTGTTTGTTTGTTTGGACTTATATTCCAAACAGCATTCTTTGTGTATTGAGCTTTGTCTTTGTTTAGTTTTTCCTGTTTTCGCTCTTAGCAGCCATGCTGAGATGAACTTCCTTTTAATAATTCCTTCTACACATATGTGAATAAATTTAATTTGAATAAATTTCTGTGAGTTCAGTTGATTCATGAAAGGAAAAGAACACTTGAAGGCTGCTGGTATGTATTTCCCTGGGTATACTCTTAACATTTCCTTATATCACCTAGAATCCAAACTGTGGAATCCTGACCTTACCTTTAGGAAATATATAGCCACAGAACTTCTCTCTAAGTAATGTCTCCTGCACACCTAAATGAGAACTGCCTCAGAAGGCTTAATGTTGAGGGATTTTTGAGATGAAATGGTGTTTGATCCCTGTCTCAAATGCATTAAAGCTCAAACTTTTATGAAGAGGGAGATGAATATTCCCTAATGGAACAAACAGGGTATTCAAGAGAAAGACATTAGAACTATACAGAACTTGTGCTCATCTGTTCCACTGGTCAAGTGTTTTAAACAGATAAAAAATTTTTGGAACCCAAATCTTGTGTAGCTCACCAGTGTTACAAACTGATCAAAGTGGAAGATCTCCAGTTAAGTCACAGGAAGATGGAGTAGCTCAAAGCTGTAAGATTTCTTTTGCTCGGCTTTCCTAGAGCACCTATGTAGTATCTTGAGATACTCCTACAAAACTCAAAAGCCCTTTAAAGAACAAATTTAAAACCAGTCATTCCAGTTGGAAGTTGAAGGCAATGCCATGGAGAGATAGAATGTGACTTCTTTGAGGTCAGAAGTGGTTTCCAAACTACACGTGGTTGTCTTTTTACCCTAATCAAAAGTGCTAATCGAGTGCTTTTATTACTAGACATTCCTCTGCAGCTTGAGGGTTTTTTTTTTTATTCTTTTAAGTTATATATTTTTGCAATGTCCCAAGAGACAAAATCCCAAGTGATCAATGTATATATTAACTTTTGTAACATGTTACCCCAATCCATAGTAAGTGTGTCTGGATAAGATTCAAAGGATCTATTAAATTATATCCAGGTTCCTATTAATTCACTACACTGGCAGTAATACCCAGGCTCACCTTCTCCTTAACCCAAATTAACACATGCTCTTAGCGGTCTCAAATCTAAGGCAAGTTCCTGAGATGAACAAGTGACTGGGAAGACAGGAGGGGAGAAAATTAAAATAAATGATAGGGTGACCTTCTCACACCACTTGTGGTTTCTCAATTAACCAAAAGGCAGCCAGCTCCACGTGGCTGTTCTTTCAGTAATAGGTTTCAGCCTCCCATTTAGTGCCAAACCACACAGGTGCACACGGAGACACACACTTTGCTAATCAGATTGGCAGCAAATAGAATTAAACCATTAAGGCAATTAAGCAATCTTAGATAACATTTGATCAGTTCCACAAAAATGCAAATTCATGCTTCTTTTAGAGAAAGAAGTTGATGAAAAGCCATTTTATGCTCTCTAATCTTCATTAACTCATTTCCAAATAATCTAGGACTCAGAGCTACACAGATAGAACTGATTTGTTCATTTTCTGCTCCTCTTTTTTCATCCTTTTGTGACCCACCGTAACTTTCTGTCTTGGGACTCTTCAGGCACACTTAGGTAATCTTACTGCCTCTTGTTTATGCCTATGGGCAAACTCTGGTACAGGATGACTCTTGCAATGGATGATTTCTCAGACCTCAAGTTCAGACTGCATCCTTGTAGCATTCTGCAGTGGTTGTGATTAAATAACCATATGTGAAAAATGCATTTCTTCTGCTGCTTCCCATTTTTCATTCCTCACACTTGAGTTCTCTACTTTCTCACAGGCTAGTAGTGGTGAAGAGAATGCTGTACCCAGAAACAGATGCCAGAAAGTGAGCATGGAGTCTTTGCATCTTCACTTCTGGGTTGGCACTGGCCTCACTGAGTCATCAGTCTGCCTCCACACCTGAATACTTTCCCAGAAAATGAGCAAGCGCCTCCTTCTCCTGTCACAGTGCCTTTTGTGCTCAGATGTGTCACCAGCTGGAGACTTCTGAAAATATTTAGAAACTAGAATTTTATGTATAGATTTTTTAAAAGAGGATAAAACAGAATCAAAACAAACCAGTGTAAAAGATATAGGACTTCAAAACATTATGAAATCAATGATAGTTACCATAAGAGGATAAAACAAAATAAAACCAATCAAAACAAACCCGTATAAAATATACAGGACTTCAAAACATTACAAAATCAACAATAGTTGCCATAATGCCTTTTGATGTCTTCAAAATAGCTGCAGATAACTTTGGATATAGTGAAAAACAGAACAGAATAGAATAGAAACAACAAAAACAAAACAATGAATGTAAGAATGGAGTTCAAAACAAGCCTACAGTTAATCCAAAATTACTACTATGATATATCTTGCTACCTGTGAAATAGCTGCTCCTACTATTGGATTTGACATAAACAAAACAAAAGAGAATAAAATCCAACCCAACAAAACAATGGAAATGATATAGGACTTCCAAAGCAAAACCGAAGGGAATCAACAGTAGCTGCAACTCTCAGAAGATTCCCCGCTAGATGTCACACTGTGTACCACTATCCTCTGAACCTATGATCAGACCACTGACGCTAGACCTGCAGTGTTAGTGAAACACCAAAGTACTACCGGCGTCCAATTGCATTTCACCTCCCTAGATGTCACACTGCGTACCACTATCCTCTGAACCTATGATCAGACCACTGACCCTAGACCTGCAGTGTTAGTGAAACACCAAAGCCCTACAGGCATCCAATTGCATTTCACCTCCAAGCTAGTATCACAACCTGTTTCTCCAGATAAGCCGGTTGCCTACAGGGTGAGGTAGGGGGTAGTACTTCTTGTTTGTCAGCCCACGAAGAGGCTGGGGTCTGTCTGTTTCAGTCTGGCATCCTGTGCATAGCACTGGCTCCCACACAGGGTTTGCTTGCTGATGCAGCTTTGTTCTCTCTATCCCTGCTCTGCAAATGGCGCTAACTCACGGGGAAAGGCTGGAATCTGTCTGTCCCCAGTCTGGCCTAAACTAGAATTTTAATACAGAGCTCAGTATGTTCAAGGACTCATGAATTCTTTTGTTTTTGTTTGTTTTTTAATCTCCCCCATTTGATCAAAATGATCATCCAGTCTTTATAAGACTTTATATGCCATTTTTCCTCTAAATTAGAGACCATAACATATAGTCTGACTCATGCTCTATCTGTGACATAGAAATCACTTGGGGATCTGAGAGTGTAGCTCATTGGTAGAACACATGCTTAGCATACACAAGGCCCCTGAGTTCAGTGTCCAGCACCAAAGAAAGTAAAAAGAAATCACATGGATTGAAAAAGTGCTGTGATGTCCTTGGTTACAGAGCAAAATAGGCATCTTGGAGGGGAGGGGTTTTTTTTTATATATGTATACACACATTTAAATGATATCCTATATCATGCATGACCATCTGTATGTATATTTTTATATGTTTAAAAGTCATTAGAGGTAGATAAAACATAAGCTGTCAAATAACAGCATCTATCCTCCGTTTCTCACATCCTGTTGTAATCTGCTAACTATTAACTTTTCAATCAGTCAATGTAGTTATTTTAAAGACCTACATTTTTTAGAAATTTCATTGAGTAATATTTATATATAAACATATGTTTAAAAAAAATGCTGTCCCAAATTCCCAAAGGAGAGATCGACAGATATTTCCAATATTTCCAATATTTATGTATAGAACTCCAGAGTGTACTCCATGCTGTAAAACCAAAACCATTGATTAGGATTACAGGAATTACACTAACTCACAACTATATTAAATTGGGTTGAATAGGTATAATGGCACACAACTGTAATTCCAGCACTTGAGAGGCTGAGGCAGAAGGATCACCACAAATTCAACTCCAGCCTGGGCTATATAACAAGTTCAACCTGAACTTCATAGCGAGACCTGGTCTCAATCAATCAATCACGTTAAATACTCCAACTTGTTTTAGATAATGCAAAACACCATTATCTCCAAAAGTGTGTCTGCTGCTGCCTGTCCTCTAGAGTTAATGTGTGCAGTGCATTCTTTTCCCGTCTTCTCCATCCATACAGGACTCCTTCCCACGCTTGTTTTAATTCTCCTGCCCATCCATCCACCATTTTCTAATGAGGTTTCTGCAGTAAATCCCTCCCAGGATGGATCAGTGTATTTTTTACTTTGAAGATAGCTAAACTAGTGGTTTTAAATAAGGATTCCAATTGGGGCTTACCAATTAGTGTGACAATGTGGGCAGTGTGTCTGGTTCATTCTTGTTTTTTCTGCTGCCTGACTTTTTCACCCTCCTCCACTGAGTTCTTCCCATCATAGAGGAGAGAATAACTGCATGGAGAGATGAGTGTGTCTGCCTGGGACTCTTTCCTGAAGATCTGCCCTTTACTATGATTTTTATTCTATCCTAGTGCATCCTTCCTCTTCTTTCAGTTCTTCTGTGGCTTTACAGAGACATCTATTCATTTAGGAAAGGCGTCTTTTTTATTTTATGAGTACATATTAGTAATTCAGAAAAGTGAGATTCATTTTAGTATATTGCCACATGCATTTAACTTTTTGATTATTCACCCCCATTATTCCCTTCTGCCTTTCCATTCCCTTTCCCTTGATCCCCTTCCTCCTTTCTAATTGTCTTCTTTCCACTTTCCTGCCATTCTTCCCTCCTCTTTTAAGTTTCTTGTGTATGAGCAAATAGGCAAAACAGCATTTAACTTCTTCAGCCTGACTTATTTTACTTAATATAATGGTCTCCGTTTCCATCCATTCTCCTGCAAATGGCATGATGTCATTCTTCATTATGGCTGAATAATGTTCAATTGTATAAGCATGGAGTCATTGAAAACAAAATAATGTCTTCCCACCATTTCCACGTGGAAATGGACTTACAATACTGACACACTGGCACTGTCATAAGTGTGGTTGTGCAAAAGCACATGACAGGCATTTGCATGCCATCCTTGCCCTCCACACAGGGTGACAAACAGCTACTGTTTTCCACTCCACTTTATGGGGTGTCTTTCCTACTCTCTTGAGGTTTCTGACCTTTCTACTGATGCTTTTTGCAGCACTCTGCTGGCTTCCCCTTTCCAGGGCCCCAGGGATCTATAATACACTCCCATCAATTGTCTGTTGAAGGGCACAAGTAGTTCCTGATTGGCGCTGCTGATCGCTGATCCCCAGGTGAGTACCACTGGATAAAAAGAAGGCAAGGTTGGGTTGTACTTGCATACGCAAACACACAGCTTTTGCTGCTGCAATTCTCAGAGGATCACATAATCATTGTTCTGGCTTTAATGGTTTTCCTTTGGCCACACTGCTCTCATTTGGAAACTAGGAGTGAAGACAGAGATTCTATCTGTTCTAATACCCTTGTGTATTACAGTAGTTTTAGACAGACGACACCCCAGAGAATGCTCTGTGATTCCAAGGCTTAGAAAGGTCACCTTCTCTCCCTCATTTCCCTTGTAAGAAAAGAGCCTTTCAGTCTGTATTGCATGTGTTTCCTCTTTGCCATGAGAGCTTTATTGGTACTCTGACATCATTCTCTTCTTATACCCTAACCACATAGCAAGAACCACAAAAAAATCCCCCTCCTTTTTTTTTTCTTTTAGACAGGTTACTGGTTCCTTTTCCTCTGGCATGGCATAGAAAAAGGAGATAGCAACGGCTTCTTTTACCCCAGCCACATTCTTTGAGTGGGCCCTGTTTCCATCTTTGACTGCTCTGGAATGTACAGCTCAGCAGGCATGTTACCATCCTTGGAACTCAGGGCATGGCACTGTGATTCAGCTCTGCAGTTGTGCTCCCATTGGCTGCGCTGCATACAGCTATGCCACTTTCCTGCCAGAAGCCTGGGAAGTCCTGTAGATATACTGTAAGCAAAACAGGGAGTCCTCTTTTCACTCAGCATTTTCTGAGTTTGTCTCATTCCTTAAAGCAGTGTCAGAATTAATAGTCTAAATATCAGAACAGGCTGGGCTTTTACCTATAGTATAAAGATCCCAAATTACTAGGGAGAAAACTAAGGCTAGGGAGCTATAGGTGATAGTGTTTACTATGTTTAGATTTAGACAACTTTGGAATGTGCTTCAGAACTTCACTCAGTGGGTTTGTGTCTCAGCGTAATTTAAAGTGTCCTGCAGATGCCACTGAAGACAATGGCACAAACAACCATCAGTAGGGATCACTGATGAGCTTCCATTTGGGTTGTGAGGGGTCTCACACTGGGAAAGTCTGCAGTTGGTGCTCAGTTCTGGCTTCAATGTCTTTATAAACACCTTCTGCAGACAGAGAGATGCACAGGAGAAAAACAACTTCCATTGTAAAAGCAGGACTGGTTCCTTCAAAACAAGTATTTTAAAAAGCCAATACCAGAGGGCTTCTTAATAAAAAATATGTTTAATTGTTGCATTCCAGAGGTTTTAGAAAATTTCAAAGAAAAAATTAAAATTATAATGAAATTGATATTAATACATCTCTTAATATATTACGTCTTTTTGTATGTGTGTCTCACATTAACTTTCGTCAAGGTCATTAAATATTTTCCATAGCTTGATTTTTATATCTTTTGGTAGTACTGGGGACTGAACTCAGGGTCTTCTCATTAAGGCATGTCCTTGGCCCTTTTTGTATTTTTTTAAGACAGGATCTCTCTAAGTCATTAAATTAGCCAGGTGGGACTCAAATTTGCAAGCTTTCTGCCTCAGCCTCCAAGAGTAGTAGAACTCTGGGAGTGTGTCACATAGCCATTGTTAATGACTGCATGGTTTCCTATTGTGTTGAGAATGCCATAATTTTTCTAACCCATTTTCAGGTCTTTGGATTTTTTCCAGTTTATCATTATTATGAATAATGTTGTATCTCAGTGGTTATTTCTCTAGAATACATTGCTTGCAGAATTATTCAGTTAAAGGAAATGAAGCCCTTTTAAAATGTGCTATAGATTGTCACATTTCACTTCAGAAAGTGTCTCATTTTATGTTAACACCAGTGATATATGAAGGTGCCTAGTGAAAAATCACATCTCTTTGGTTCATTTAAAATTTTTTTCACCATATAAAATCAGTTCCTATGTATGATTTATAATAAAGTAGGTTCGTATCTTTGAGTATATAAAAATATTGAATTTGGAATTTCTCCAACTTCCTTTTTAGTAGAAAGGTTCAAGTTCAGTCACAAATTCTACTTGGAATGTCACTGAGTAGAGAAACTTACTTTGATTTTTCACATGTATGACAACACACAAATTATTAATTAACTAATTAAATATTTGTTGAAACCCTGAATAATGCAGCGATTTAGTTGGGCAGTGAAATAAAGATATCAAAGATATGCCTGTACTCCTCTTCTTGGAGATGACCATCAACAGAAAACATGGACTTTAAACAGATTGACGTGCCATAGATTTTGAATTTATTACCATTTTAAGCTGCTCTTATTTACATGGACATAAAAGCTTTTAAACATGTTTATACATTCTCACATTTAGGAACATTCCTTAAAAAAAATAAAAAGAACATTCCTAATAAAAGATACACATATAAAGTAGAAAACCAATTAGCAGTGGAATACTAAGTATTTAGCAAATAATAAAGGACTTAACAAGAAAGAGACAACCTAGGCCAATAGCTAATGGGGAAAATCTTAAGCAGATTTTCTTTGAGTTTATAAAAAAATAGAAATTAATTTTTAATTTTACCCTTTTAAGTTTTTATTGTGTTAGCTATTCAAGGAAAGTATTATGGTTGATCAGAATGGTGAAATGTTTCCTTCCATTTTGAGGAGAAATCATAAGAATCCTTGGCCAGAGAGGGAAACACTAAGCAGAATTCTAGGTCTTTTGTCTGTCAGTACTAACTCAAGGCATAAAATGACATTCCTGCTCTTTGCAAACACTTCCAAATGTAGCTGACACTGTGTGTGTTTCAAGAGGTTTGATTAGATAGGACAGAGAACTTTAGAAGTCTTTCTGCATGACCTAGAGTGCCCCACACCACTGGTTCTCAGACTTCCTCAGGATACATTTCTTGGAAGTTAGACTGAGCCATTTCATCATCTGCTATCAAATGATTGGTTCCCTCCTTAACCACTGAAAGACTGAAGAAAATAAGTAGGTGAAAGTTCCCTTCACATGTATGTTTTTGATACATGTTTTTATTGAACTTTGTATTATTGTATAAGTAAATAGGAATAGAGGAACTATTAACCATGGATGATACTTAGCTCAATAGCTTGTTTCGAAGTATCATAGTATATTTGTTTTCAAATACACACCATGACCATCCATGAATAAAATCATTCTTAGTATTTCGTATAAAAATATTAAACCTATCAGGACCTAATGGTGTTCCACAGACAGCAGCACAGGTGTTGGGCCCCACCCATCAGTTCGCAAAACTTGTCTAAGCACCATGGTTAAGCACCTCCATGGTGGTAATTGGAAAGCTGTCACTGGCTTCTGGCTTAAGGTGAGGAGATGGCCAAATGGACATTTTCTTATAAAAATGAATGACCTCAAATGCCTTCTTGACCTCAGGAGGAGACTATGGCACTGGCAGTTAAACATCACAGATGCTGAGAGCAGGGGTGCAAGACTATAGTCCCAGCCACTCTTGAGGACAAGGCAGGAGGACGATTGGAACCAAAGAGTTGAGGGCAAGCCTGGACAACATAGACAGCCCCCATGTCTTAAAAAAAAAAAAAAAAAAAAGAATTCAAGCTAGTATGTCTACTAAAGTATCTCTTATGTGCCATACACATGCACTAGATTCATGTGTATTGTGAACCTTATCAAAAGCTTGCATATTAGACATTATCAGCTATGTTTCATGAGTGCAGAGACTGAGACCAGAGTTACAAAATGACACAGTACTTCTTTTTCATCATGTACTACTTTGAAATAATCCAGGCTTTGCCAAAATCAATTTGGCATTTGTGTAAATACCTGAACAAGAACTCTGTTGAAGCATCATAAAATATATGTTATAAACTTAGCCTAGAAAAAAAAAATCTTAGGGCAAGAATTAGCAACTTGGGAAAAAAAGTGTTTACCTTTGAGCATAACCACATCTCAAAGAGTCACTGAGTTAGTCACAGAACCTACCTCTGGATAAGCAAACAAAGTAACCTGTCAAATAAGTACCTTAGTCTTCTCTGTAAAAGTAGCTTTTTCTTTTCCTTCTTTTTTTGCTTTGGCATAGAAAAAAATGGGTTTTAAACAAGATATCTAAAGCCCATAGCTGAAAAACATGAATTTTTGGTTTTGGATGTCTATAACCTTGAGTTCAAAATCTTTTATTCTATCAAAAGGGAACAATAATTTACCTACTATACAAAATGTTTTATTTTCACAGTCCCCTTCTTTTAAACCAAGCCATAAAGAGCTATGTTTTAGTACTATGTTGATTTTGTCCCTAATGTAAAGTAACTATTTAAATTTATTTTGCTTTCAAAAGAATATAACAGTTATTTTTGTATAACTTGATGACTGTTGATAGTGTTTAAAACCTAGGTCAAATTAGGCTTTTGTCATTGGTCTTCCCAAGCTTGGATTGACTTCAGGCTTTCAATCATGGGACCAGATCCTTGTTGGCAGATAGTGGATAACAATGAGGCTTTCTCCATCTCAAGGAAGAGAGAAAATAGTAAGGAATTACTGTTGTGAAGTGAAGAATTTATGCTTAAAATAATTAAAGCATGCTTAATGTACTGAAAGCTCCATAATCTTACTTGTGCCTTAGAACAGTAGCTTGCAACTGATATACCAAAGCCCAAGTATATCTATTCTTTCTCTAATATGCCCTGAAGTAGTTTTCATATTTATATAGCTGAGTATATGGGTAAAGTGCATAATGATGTTTCATTTGGCTAGAATAGCAGATTGGAGAAAAGTGTGTAATGTCAAGTACTGGTTTTCCAGGTGTGGTATTGCCTCTTGTATCTATGGGAGTACATTGAGCAGTCCTTTACAAAAAAAAACACATCTTGGAAAACACATACCAAGTGAGCAGTGTGTTCTCTACTACTTCTTTCTATAGACGCTGTAGGGACAATGATTGTATGATGTAGTGATTAATAAGAATTAGTTTGACTTATTCAGAACTTTGGAGCTCCTTCAGTATTTCACATTACCCTGTCAGCATAGTATGGTTCAGAACCATCAGGTAACAAGTAGTGGAGATGAGTTCTTGTCTGTAGTTATAAAAGTGCCTTACTTTTGTCCTACAACTCTATATCAATCTACATATAATCTCAGAAAAAATCCTTATTTACTCAGAATTTTATACCAGCGTCTAAATGCACTGATAATATTTTCTAAGACTGTGTTTTGATGGTATGGATGTCAGAGAGAGCTTGGAAATACAAGGCTTTTCTAATTGAGCTAAGTTATGAAAGGCATGGAAATATGATTATGATATTAGCAAAGAGGATCTATATCTTACATTTTGGGCCAAATCCTATAAAGGTTAGCTGCATAGAAACTGTTCTATTCACATGTGCTTCAGCTTATCTCTGTTATCCTTCATGAACCAACATGCATCATGTATCTGGTTATCGTTCAAACACTCTACCAACCTAACCACTACAAGTTCAGGTCACTTAACAGGATTACATATGCATTAATGAATATAGGAGGAAGTCATTATTCTTTTGTGTGACAAAACCGATGAATTATACCTAAAATATTGCTACTGTTTTATATGCATTTTAAAAAGGGGAGTATGAAGGTTTACAATCATAATAAAACATATTAAGTAGGCGCATCGATGAAGGAAACCATTATTCTTTTAACTTGCTCCTGTTTCATAAAAAGTACCTCATATTTTTACTGATTAAGAAACATGGATCATCTTTTCATTTGTAGCATGGTGCATCTATTATTTTGTCTGTAGATCTTAGAGGAAAGAAAATGATAGGAAGAACTAAAGCTCCCTTAAATAAATTAGCTTCCTATGATTTTATTTAAGGATTCTAGCATCACCAAGACTGAATCAGAATTATGACTTAGTTTTTGACCAGAATAACGATGCTTTTTATTGTGAATTAGGGTTAATGTTGTCTGCCCTTGGCTATTTGCTTAACTGAGTCATCAGTGAAACATAGGTAAAAGAGATGAAAACAGCACATCCCTTGTTATGGGATGACAGATATATATTTGGGTGTTGGAAAATCTTTGCTTCTGGGGCAAAAGACAAAAATATCGCAATGATTGGATGGTGACTTGGGGGAAGGGGATGTGGAAGAAGATGGAGGACAGAAAAGTGATTTCTTCTCTGTACTGATTCTTTGAAAAATTAACAGGCCAGGTCTAGGTGAAAAATTGCAGGTGGTTGGCCTGGGTGGCCTCAGACCTTTGCTCCCCACCACCACCACACCCCTATTTTCTCTCTTAGTCCTTAGTCCATTTAGAAAACTTAGTGTAAGAACATCACACTGAATGAAGTATAACACAAAAGTCAGATCCCTTTTGATGTATTGGCTTCTGGCTAAGGCTGCAAAAGACAATTTTGTTTTTCCCTTGTGATACTCGTCATGTCAAGATGATTTTATTGTAACACAAGTTTTAAAATGTTAATGTAAGTTAAAGAAGATGCACTTTCAAATAAAATGTCAAGTGTTTCTTAGTATGGGTCTCTTGGTTTGTGTTTAAAATTGAAGATTGCATAGTCTAGATTTTTGTCTCCCAGATTTAAGAAATTAAATTCCAAAAGCACTTCCTACAATTCTGCCTCCCCATAGGCCTGTTGTGAGCTGCCTGTTTTGTGTTTATAACTTGTGGCCCAATCTGCCAGCTTTTCCAAGATTTGAGTTGGTAGTTTAGTGATGAAGATAAGATGCAAAGCCTATTAATGCACTTACTGGTGCTATTTATAAAACTGGACTAGCAGCAATGCTTACCTAACTCATAGGTTGTAAGGATGTAATCATGTAATGTGGGGATGATGTTAAGACCACCATCTGGTCCTCAAAAGTCCTCAGCTTTTGGCTGTCATCAAGCAATGTCCATATCCTGTATGCGTATTTCTCAAACATTTCATATATTTTCAAAGACCATTTCTAAAACTTTGTGGTGCTGATGTGTCTGGTATGGCTGATAAACACGAATACTTTGAAAATGGGTGCTGATTTCTATTCCTATAGGGTCAATAGGCAATCTCTTAAGAGAGTCAGAGTAAGAAATGACTCTACTTAATCAAATCTTACATTTTCTCCAAGTGATTTCTGGTAATCCTGCCTTAGGAATACTTGACTGTTTTGGAAGGAGATAGTCAACTTATTGGCTAAGGAGAACTGGATGTCATTAGAAGAAGACTTGGCTAGAGAAAAGAGCAGAGAATAAAAACAGCCGTGGAAAGCCAAATAAATGTATGCTGAGGCCTGAGTAAGCGCCAGGAGGATAGCGCATGACTTCGGCTGAGATCCAGCTCTGAACTGTTTTGAGCCTCCGTTTTCTTATGTGATGGGGATTTGGGATTCGATAGACAGTCACAAAGGTAATTTTGTGCTTCAATGATCTGTAATTTTTGCACTTGAGTCCTTGATACCAGTGTCCACATTTTAAAGTTGTATAAGTTTACCAAGCAACTAAGATACCATAATTAAACATTAGCCAGTGTGTTTAAAAATTTCCAAATCTCAGTAGTGAATGTGACTTTTTTTCCTTCCAAGCATCCCAGAAATAAAAAGTAAAGATATGAAGACTGTCCACTGTCTCCCTTTTGTCAATTTAAGTAAAAAGAGCTTTTGCTTCCACTTTAATAATAGAGTTTGTGTGTATGTAATATAGGCAGTGATTTGGCCTCAAGCTGAGTTTAGATTTGGAAAGATGAGAATATTAAAGCTTGTCAGCCAGCCCACAAACCAATTAAGTATTTCTAAACTGACAGACTGTGGGGTGGAGTTATTTTTCTTTTCTCTACCAACACCTCTCAAAGTAAAAAGAAGTGATATCAAATAGACACACTCTTTATAAAGGTTAGCCTGAAAATAGGGGATGAGAAAAGACAGCCCTATAGCAACGCCAAGATGTAGGTCAGAAATTCAGACCAAACAGTTGAAGAGTGGACAACAGAGCTGTCCAACGGAACTTCTCTAACACTGGAAATGTCCCACATGGTTCACTGTGGCAACAAGTCTTGTGGGGATGGCTAGGACTCATGTAGTTGAGATCTGAATCTTTAATTTCAGATCATTTTGAATTAACTGACCACATGTGGCTAATGCCTTGGGCAGTGCTGGACTAGGAAAAAACATACGTGATACTCCCATTTGTCAAAAACTGCCAAAGAGCATCAGATTGTTACAGCTATGGATTGTTGACCTGGGACTTTAAAATGTCTAAATTGCCATCCTGTAAGAAAGAATGAAATCTTTTTGCTGTTGTTCCAGAGAGGGGCAGGGGAATAAAACCACTTGGGAGAAACGTCTGGGCAACTTATTTATCTTTGGTGTTATAGGTAGTCATACAGAATTATATTCAGGTATCTTAAAATGTAAGGACAACTCCCAGTGCTGAGAATACTCAGGGTTGGGTTTGATGACAGTTTGGCAGGAAACATTTCTAAAATGAGGCTTGTCCCATCTTCCCCCACATGTCACTAGTTGCACTGAGGATGTGATGAAACAATTGTTTTTATAAATTCTCCGAGGCTAGGAAGGTGTTTTATTAAGCATGACTGTTAGGCTAAAGACAATGATGAAAGGGCTTTAAGTACTTCAGGTTGCTTGAAGGCTGCTTTTTCTAAAACAAGCAAGGAGGTATTTTGGGATCTTAAACCAGAACCCCAACATTTTGACAGTAAACATTTCCCCACGGCAATGCCATTGGTCATTCAGTTGTTTGTGTTAAACATTTTGTGGTCATTCCATCTGGACAGGATGCTGAAACCAGCCTAGGAGCCTTCCCAAGCACCCAGAGAATTCCTGATACAAAGCAAACTGCCGAACTCATGATAGTGCAGCTGTGGTAGAAGCTGTCATTGCTCAGGACACCTGAAAGCCTCAATCAGCCACAGGGCCTGTTGGATGTAACAGATTCATGGAAAAGGAGCCTTGTAGGTAATGTCACAGCAGTGGCCTTACATTGCAAAGACTTTCTACCAGCCTCCTGAACCAGGGCATGGCCCAGAATTCATTGGTACTGCTTATCTTCCCGTGGAGACACGGGAAAGGCAGGACTGTGAGTGTGGAGCTCAGCCACCCGGCAGTGGGGCTAAGGCTCTCATAAAGAACTCCCATGGAATTCATTAGCTGCATTTTAGCACTGGAGCCTTGTACGTGGCAGGAGCAATGGTTCAGAAAGATAATGATGGCCCTTAGGTTATTATTGATAGACCCTGCTTTCTTTTTAAGCAGGAGGATGTTTCTTGTCCTGTCTCTTGTTAAAATGATAAGTGCACAGCACTCTCATTAGGATGTAGGCCCTCAGCTCTGAAGGACACGAAGAGCTTTCCTTTTCTTCCTTTTTCCAGCTTTTCTCCCTTTCCATGACTTATTCCTATGTTTTTAGTGGACATGGATACATTTACCTTTCATACCTATTACATACTAATAAATCTACAAATAAGGAACATTAGAAAGCCTCTATTTCACAAATTGGTGTTTGTCTCTCTCATAAGCTTTTCTCTGGAGAGCAATGATACCCACCTGGATGAAGAGCCAGCAGAATTACAACTCAGCCTTGTTTCACAGGTGGCTGTCTTTGTCCAGGTGTGCATGTCCAGGTGTGCATGTCCAGGTGTGCTTGTCCAGGTGTGCATGTAGACCTTCTTGTGTGTGTTTTCCTATCAGTCCGGGTTGGCCTATGCATAGTCTAAATTTCTGGAGAAATCAGTTTTCCACACTAGCTGCATCTGCTACAAACTGCTGCCTCTGGCTGGGCACTGATGCTGAGTATTTCCTCATTTTCCCAATCTTCAACTTTGTTAGTCAGCCTTTTCCTCTTAAACTCATGGATCTGGAGTTCCTCATCATGCCCCATTATCTATAGATAGGTCTACCAGGAAAAGTAAGGGTGTCCAGTAATATGATCCTTAAATTCCACCTCTCTCTTCAACACTTTCATCAGAATTGTAGTTCATCTTTCTCTGTCTCTCTGTCTCACTCTGTCTCTTATTCTCAAGGTCAAAGCCATAATCTCCAGCCACCTTATTGTCTGCTTCATGGCTTGGTCACAACAGTCATTCCTTTCCCTTTCTCTTTCTCTTATACTCTCTGCCTCTACCATTTCCTTCTCTCCTGGCTTATGAATATGAGCAGGTTTCCTCTGATATCTTGAAAAGTCAAGGAAAAATCTACCTTCATCTTAATTGCCTTCTTTCTTTTAGTCAGAGACTCCATACTTGCTGTCACCCTTTGCAACACCCAAATGAATTGTTATTATGCTCTATCATGCTAATGAAATCCACCCTAATGCCCACCACTGACTTCTAATCATGAAGTCTGATAGACCCAGGAGGCGTTCTGCCTTGTTGACTGTCCATTCTGGAAGCTCTCTCACCCCAGGAACTTCCTGGCCCTGCCCAGCCTTCTCTCTCATCCTTTTTAGTATCACTATAGCTTCTTCACTCTTTTTCCATAGTCATTTGAGAATCCCAGTGCTAATAAGGAATGTTGCTTAACTCATGGATAGAAAATAAGGTAGATCAAATTCAAATCCTTGTTCCATTACTTACAGAGCTTCAGAAACTTGGACGAGTTACTTAATTTTTCTGAATGTGTCTATTCCTACTGGCTTCAGAAGACAGGTTAAAATCAGCAAACATACACCAAGTGCTTAGCATAGTGTCTAATTCTCCACTTCTCACCTTGCTCTTCCTACTTTTCCTTTCTTTCTGATTTCACTTGCTATTTTTATGCTTTCTGTTCCAGATCTTCTTTGAAGCCCAAAAGCCACATCATCAACTCCCTGCTGGATGTCTTTCTCAAATAGAAATCATTGCTCCTTTCTCCCAAAGTGAGGTGCTCTTTCTTTGTCTTGGCCTGGTCTCTCAAATTGAAAGGACAGATGTCCTTTTCACCTCATACCAGTCAATTGACAAGCCATGTGCATTCTAGCCCCTAAATTCTTTGTTCTTGACCTTTCTTTGTGTTTGTTTATGTTTTGAAATAGGGTTTCACTACATAGTCCAGGCTGGGCTGGACTTTGTAGTAACCCTCCTAAGTATTAAAGTTACAGGGGTGGGTCCCTACACCCAGCTCGTTCTTTTGATTCTGAATGTCATAGTCATAAATTCTTCCCCCCACCCTGCCTGTGTGTGTGTGTGTGTGTGTGTGTGTGTCTTTGACATGGGGTTTCACTGTGCAGTTCAGGCTGGTCTTGAACACACTTTGTAGCCCAGGCTGGTTTCAAACTTGCAGTGATCCTCCTGCCTCCGCCACAGACATGTGCCACATGCCTAGCTTAAATCCCTCCTAATTCCAGTTTAGATTATTATTTGAACCTCCAAAATGCTCCCTTTCCCCTTTTGGTTAGAAGCAGTCTTCCTAAAACTATATGTGTCTAATTGTGCCATTTGCCTGCTCAGATTGTTCTTTGTTATAATGTGCTACTTCATATAACTTTTGGCTGAAAGTTCCATAGTCAGTCTGTGGCTTAGGGGCTGAACAAGAAAAATGATTGGTACTCTTCTTAGAATTAGAAGCCCTTAAATGTTGAATGAGTGTGGTAAAAATGAAGTAAAATAGGAAGTGTGGTGAGTTGTAAGTTAACAATACATAGTTGATTAAAGCTGGCTGTCTATCAGAATTGGTTATAGAAAAGTTGTATAACTTGATGGCCACTTTTCACTTGAGTCTATAAAAAGTAGGAAAAGACAAACACATGGGGGATCTGAGCGATGCATCTGCAGGCTGCCTTCTGCTCCATGGTCAGGTGTCAGTCCTCTTTGCAAGTATCCTTCTCGCCATTGCTAATGAGCCTGGGCACTGCTGAAAGTGGGTGCTTTCATACTAAGGAGACAACCTAGATGAATTTGAAAAGGATTCCATGCCAAATCTAGTACAGGACTGAAACCGAGTCTGAAAAAACCATGTGGTAATTTGTAATGCAGGCTTTCTTCTAGACACAAGAAAGCATAGTTGCTCTGGTGTCTTTGGGTTTTGTTTTTCCTCTGTTATTTGTCTCCTGTATCTCACACTCTCCCCCACCCTGGAACCTTGGTACTGCAGGCAAGAAAGCAGTAATGCTCTGCATCTGGCAGCATGTTCCCTGTGAGAAGAGCCCAGAGAAAGGGAGTTTGATGAGTGAGTGACAGACCCCCAGGAAATGCCTCTGGGGAGCACTTGATCTGACCTGTTTGAAGCTGAAAACTCACCAGGTCACACTGGAAATGGTTGCTGCTGGGCATGGCTTTTATCTTTGTTTATCTGTTTTTTCTAACCTTAAAAAAATTTTTTTTGCACAAATGGATGCATTTTGTCTATATGTGTACCTACAAGCGCATTCGTATGTTTCTTTTTTGTGTTTCTTGTCACTGCAGGACAGGGTTGTAACCTTTTGATGCAGATTGTGAATCTTAATGATTTCATCATTTGCTAGAAAAATGTTTTGTTCAAATTGTGAAGAGACATTCTGTTTTTCTAACAAGACTATAGGAATAGTGTGTAGAAAATAATAACTTTGGTGTATTTGGGGGAGTTGTTTGTTTTGTTCTGTTTTGTTTTGTTTTAAGGTGGTACAAGGAATTAAACCCAGGGCTTTGTGCATGCCAGGCAAGAACTGTAAGCCACATCCCCAGCCCAGTAACTACTGTTTTGAGCACTTACTATATGTTACATGCTGCATTTTAACACTTCCTGTATTATCTCATTTAATCCTCCAGAAGAATTCATTATGGCTGGTTTTCCTGGACATTTAAGAAACTAAAACAAAGATACTGAGTACCTTGTCTGAGCTGTCACATTTGTGAGACTCAAGACTTGGGCTCAGGTAGAGTTCTGGTGCCAGCAGTGTCAGTTCAGCTGCTTTGCAACCCTGAAAAGGCTCAGTGGGTACAGGTATGGAGCACTTAGCGCATGTTCCCTCAGGCTGTCATACTGCTTGATTTAAAGCTACCCATGGCTTGGCACCAGCCTTCAAAGTCAGTGCTGCTTGAGGACAAAGCCCAGTCTACATTCTTCACTTGTGTGTCTCCCCCTTATGACCACTGTGTCATATTCAGGAGGGGCACCCAATGAAATTTTATTGAATTGAATCATTATGTGCATTAAGTGATTAGTAGAGCTTCTAAATTGTTAGTGTTGAGCCATGATCTATTAACAATAAAGAGAAATCTAAAACTTCACCTTTAGAATTACCAGTAGGAAAAAAAAAAGTATGGTGTGAGTTGGACCACTGTTCATGCACACTGCAGCAGTCTTATAGCTCTTTCAAGGATTATGTAGGGCTCCCCAGCTCCTCTGTGATTTATAAACATATAATTCTTGTCATATAGAGATTTTCTTGATGGGGAATCATCAGATGAACTCATTCATAGAGTTATGTGGTAGGAGAAAGTTGGCAAGGTTGAAGGGGATGGAAAGGAAAACTTATAGATAGATCATAGGACAAAAGTGGGCTGGGATTGGAGGGCAGTGAGAAGGATATTGAACAGAGGCCAATGTGAAGACCGAGGACATGAGCAAAAATAGAGGCATGAGTGGAGGAGGGACCAGGGCCAGCATGAAGAACTGTCCAAGAAGAATTAGTAGGACCTGTGGATCAGACTAGAGAATGGAAGGAAACGGAGGAGGAAACATTGCTTAGAAAAGTTTTAAAATTATAATGGTCTATTAACCTTTAAAAGGACCTGCAAATTTAACAACTTACAGACAATTGAATTGTGGCTCAGAGGGAAAGGCTTATTAAACTATTGACTGCATTTTTAGATTGGAAGTAGATTTTCAGATGACTGTACCACCTTTACCACTGTCTCCTGCCCCATGTTGTTAATTCTTAGGACAGAGGAGCCATGAGTTCTTCACAACCTTGTGAGTATGACAACTTGAAGCAAGAAAAGCCACCTAATGGTGTTTATGCTGCCTGCAATCAGAGAAGTAGAGGAAGGGCCCATGAATATCAGGAGACAGTGCACAGCTCTATCAGAAGATGTTTAGAGAAGAGGGAAACAGTCCCCACTTCTCATTAAAATATTTTACTGCCATTGTCCTCTCAGCAAAATCAATGCATTAGGTACCAGCTCTTTGATTTGAACTTTGTGTTTATTCTGCATGAAAAAAGCATGCAGCTTGTTGATGCCACTTTGGTACTGCTAAGACCAGAAAGTGAGTATTTTATGTCTTTTATCTTTTTAAGCAAGATAGAAGGGCCCTATATATGTGGTTTGCAAGGAATAGCCTAGCATTTTAAAGATTTATAAAACAAGTATCCACTTGTTCATTTAAGTTTTACAAAGCATTTCTTCTTTTAAGTAAATAAAACCTGATAGAATATAATAAAGTGAAAAAAATGATGCATAAAGTTATACTGAAAAGAATATTGAGGCCTAAGTCATCCCTTTACTGCCGTCTCCTGGACAGAAGATAGTTATAATCTGTAGGCTCCGAGTTATTTAAATAAGCCCAGGGATTTGGAGCAAGGGGATGCTGCGAAGTGTATCCACTGAAGATAATGAGCCCTTTTCGGATCTGCTCTTCTGTTTTAATGAAAGGAGACAGGTGAGGGTACAGAACAGAAATGTTAATAGCACCTGACCCATTTTCTTTCCTTAGGAGTTTTTCAACCTAGTAAAATTGGTGAAATTTAAAAAAAAAAACCTTTCAAGCACATCATGAAACAGGATTTTCGGTGATGAAACAGAGAGACATAGTGGCCTGAGGAACACCTGTGGGCATTAAAGAGTGCAGTTGAGTCTCTCCGACATTTGCTATTCTGGAAGTTTTAGTCAAAACAAAGAGGCATCCGCCAAGCTCAGAAAACATATATTTTGCAATATTAATTCTTCTTGATTTTCCCAGGATTCAGAACTTCCAGCACCATAGGAATAAAAATCTATTAAATCAACTGATTTGGTAGAGGCTTCAGAAAAACACAGACACACACTCCTTAATATTTGTTGTAATTTCTTCATCACATCCTTCTATCTATTTCAAGTGACTGACATTTAAAAATTGCCCTAATGGAGCGTATATTTTGCTAAGAAAGCTGGACAGAAGAATAAGTAAATGAATGAATGAATGAATTAATTAATTAAAAGTTACCTCTCATCAATGTGTAGACCAAATTATCCAAAACCTCCTCATTAAGATCTCCTAAGCTATGCTTTCTTTACCATTGCCCTGGAACACTTTAGTAATTTATTAATTATTCGACTTCCATGTTAATTTTGGTGAAATAGAGACTTCATGGAATATAGTCCGTTTTGTTTTATTTTCCTCAACAACTTTAGGCAGTGAGAACCTCCACCCTGTTGTTTCATTTCTGTGAACCTTTGCTTAGAGTGCAAAGTAAGCTATGGATGTCATTGCAGTATTATCCTCAGGAATTACTGGTGGAGAAAAGAGCATTCCTCACTTAGCTCTAGTATCATCTTTGTGCCTTTACATTAATGTAGAAAAGGACTTGTGTCATTTACAAAACCTGGGCATGATTATGCTAACCACTTTCATATTTGTGATAGAAATTAGTCTATAAGAGTAAAGTTCACAATCTAACATTGAACTTATGTAAAAACCAGACTCCCAAATACATATGTGGTTTTATTTTGAATCACTAGGAGCAGATTATTTGAACTGAGATTCAAAGAGCTCACTTACTTTATTCATTTAGCAAATATTTGTTGAACTCTTACTAGGTGAAATATACCATTGGGAATAAGACACAGTCCTTGCCACTAATGGCATTGTGCAGTGATCTGCAGGGCAGGAAAATGGGAGTTAGAGGAAACAAGGAAAAGGAAATGGTGGATATGGAGCAACGATAGCATAAGGGAGGCCTCTGATGCCTCCTGGAAATGCTGCTAAGGTGGAGAGGCCAGTTTGAAATCCGTGACATAGATGGAGAGAGGCGGAGTTGTGCAGTGAGGCCTAGCTTGGATCTCTCCATCTCACCTTTCCCAGGGTTGAGATGACAAGGATACTGCTCACCAACAGGGAGCATGGTGAAGACCAGCAAGTGAACATCTTCCAGGAGTTGCCTTAATTTGCATCCTTGCTAGTGTATTAGTGATGACATTCCATTCCACTAATGACTAGGTACCAAGTACTAGTCTAAATGTTTTACCCCCATTACCATGTTTAATCTTCACATTTTTATGAGATAGATATTATTAGTCCCACTTAAAGAACTGAGAAGGTGAAGGAATGAAGAGGTCAACCAGCTGGTAAGGGTACAGTAGTTGCAGCAGGGATACAAAGTCCATAGTAGTTTGACTGTTATGGTTTGTGTCTAGGTGCCCTCCCCCCACCAAGCCTCATGCAGTCATGGAGGTGGCTGAATCTAGAATTTGTGAATGGTTCATTGTCTAGTGTTGGGATTAGCAGTGTGAGTGCTGCACCCACCTAGGGGTGGGAGGGAAGAAAGCATGTTCTTTCTTTTTTGGCCCTTTTTACTCTTGTTGCTTGTGGCCGCTGTGAATGGCTGCCCCTTAACCATGCCATTCTGCCTTGGAACCAACTGAGTATGGACTGAAACTTCCAAAAAGAACTGTAAGAAATAAATTTTTTCTTCCATCATGTTGGGTGTCAGGTATTTTGTCTCAGCAACAAGAGAAAAGTAACCAAGACAGAATGCAAGATCTTTGCTCTTACCGTTAGGTGCTAGTGCCTCTTTTGTTACAGAATGCCCTGCCAAACATCTTAATACTACTGTCTTCATGGTAGTGAGAGATATTTTTCCCTGATCATTTGGGGTTTTTGTTTTTGTTTTTTTCTATTTAGTACAATCTTGTTGGTTTCACTTAGTTATCTTATAAACAATAGCAATGTTGTTTTAAATATTTGCAAATAAAAAATAAGGAACAATATATGCTCTTTTTTAGTCTATTTCTTTTTTTCAATTCTGGTTACAACCTGATAAATTGATTTGGCAGTTTGAGCACTTTAGTCCTTTCATCTCAGAATTTTTTTTAAAAAAAAAAGTTATTTCCAACCACAATGGCCAAATCTGACACTTACAAGTTGGAAAATTTGTAAGTTGAAGTTTATTATGATGTGTTTGCCTTCCTGTGCTGTTACTGCCCTGTAGTTTATGAAGCATCTTCTAAAGAAGTTGTCTTGAAACCCTGGATAACTTGCGGGTCAGTACATGTGAGGCAAAAGGAACTGTTTTGTATTTAGCATTTTAATTCCCTAAGCTAAGTGGAAATTCAATAACTGTAAAAATATTTAAAAAGAGAGTGAATTCATCTTTAAATCTAATTTGGTTACCTTGTTTTAACATTTTCATTTTAGCATTTCAAGACTTATGAGACCAGAATAACTTTTATTTGAGTAATCTCTGCCTAACTTTAGAACTATTTTTCTTTTCTTTTTTAAGGAAAAAACAATATTTTATAGGGATAATTTTTATATACATTTTGGTGCATTTATGAAGGAATGACAACAAACTTTTGATGAAAGGAAGCATATTCTGAATTGGCCAGTTGCTGCTTTTTGCAGATGTATTGGCCAAGGCAATGTAGTGGGTGAGGTAGAAGTACACTACTCTGCACTGGCAAGAGGCCTTTTATGGTCTGTTTTAACATTTCTATATAAAACTATTAAATTTTGGCCCTCTTTCTAGGTAGCTCCAAGATGTAAATGGCAATTGCTTCCCTGTTAGTCTGATATTCAGGCAATATTTGCAGGAAGATGGCTTTGGCAGTACTTACTGAATGCCTATTTGAAATAAAATTTGGTGTTGTTTCAGTTTTGTGACTTCTGTATTACCGAGTATTTATTAGAAAATCAGTGGGGGTGTAGCTCAGTGGTAGAGTTTATACTTGGCATGTATGAGGCCCTAGGTTCTAGCATCAGAGAAGATAGGGTGGAGTGGAGTAGGGTAGGGTTGGACAGGGCAGAATAGAACAGAATAGAGTAGAATAGAGCAGGGCAAGGATAGTATCTTAATTTTTAATAGAGTCATTTTATTGAGAGAGACTCTCCACCCAAGTCTTTCAGGGCTCCAGAGCTCAGTTTGAATCCTTCTAGAGCTACTTATTTGTTGGGAGACATTAATACATTGGCTGCCCTATAGTACCTCTGGCTCTGCATCCCTAGAAAAAGTAAACTAATAGGATCTGATTCATGGGATTATTAAA
The DNA here is from genome assembly GCA_004027455.1 of Hydrochoerus hydrochaeris. Classification (NCBI taxonomy): domain Eukaryota; kingdom Metazoa; phylum Chordata; class Mammalia; order Rodentia; family Hydrochaeridae; genus Hydrochoerus; species Hydrochoerus hydrochaeris. Next base: position 65,985 of record PVLA01002820.1, read on the forward strand.
AGGGCTAATGGGGAGTAGATAAACGAAACACTAGAATAACATTCTCCTCTTGCAGAGTAAACGTTAGCTATTATTACCTCTAAAATCTCAAATTTGAAGTCTGTGTGAGTGTATGTGTGTGTGGTACTAGGGACTGAACCCAGTGCCTTCACAATGATCTACATCCCCAGCCCTTTTCTTATTCTGAGAGACAGGATCTCACTGAGTTGCCCAAAGTCAGCTTAAACGTGTAATTCTCCTGCCTCTTATTCCAGAGTGCTAGGACCATGAATGTGTCTCCCACAGGCACATCTTTAAGCACAGGTTAATACTGCACTGCAGATGGACTCAAAGCAAATGGCACAGTGCTGAGGGTGTTCCAATAGTGAGGGAAGGATGCTTGCCCCATCCCTAGCAAGACAGACTATGAACACCATCCCGGCTTACACATCCAGGCAGACTGATGTGCTGTCCTTTAAGAAGGCCAAAGCAGGAATGCTTATCACTTCCTGCTTCTTCAACCCTAATTGCAACTCCCCTTCCTGTTTGCATGCATAGAGAATTCCATTTGGTTCCTCACACGTCATCAATGTCCACCCCTTGCACCACTTCCAATCAGAGGTCACATAACCCTCTGCCTCTCTCTATCTGATCGAAGGAGACAGCCCAACCGCCATAGGTTTTGTGCTCCTTTCCACGTCCTCAACTCAATAAACCTCCTCATTTTGTACTTTCTGCTTCTCTCTTGTGCCAGAATACTCTAACAGACTCCAAACTCACATTCCATATGGAGGCCTCCTGGCAACATCTTGCTCTCCATTGCCTGGGAGTCATTTCTAGAGAAATTGAAATTAGGAAAACTGGGGAATAGTTTTTCTAAGAAGACTGAAAGGATGCAGTGAAAGAAATAAAATATGAGGATGAGTACAAATAGTTTGGTTCTGCATTTGGCATTGGCTTTGGACGAGTCAGCCATGATTTGCAAGTGAGGCCAGTTCCCAGCTGAACTCAGAGGCTGGGATAGGAAAATGAGCAGAAGGGACACGGAGGGTAAACAGAAGTAGGTGTTTAAAGTTGTGCTCAGATTTAAAGCCCATTTTAAGCCTTTCCTGTGATGTGATATTGGAAAGTTTGAAGGGATTGGAGTAAGAATATTGATGAATTTGGACTTATGATCAGCTACTTTAGCCATAGGCTTTGAGTCAGCCCAGGGCCAGCTGAAGAAACGGGGCTCTCAGAGGGGAAAAAGGAGTGCTGAAGGTCTGCAGCATATGCAGAAAAGTTGAAAAAGGCATTGTGAGGTGTTCTGAAGAGGAAATTCTTCTGTTTGACTTGGATGTGATGTGACTAATCACTTTCATTGTTTAGAAGAGAGTAAAGTCAGTCACCTGTGCCACCATGCTGGTCTTGCAACCCACATCTTTTTTCAACAAGGAAAATCCTTTCGAAGAGATAAATGTGATAAATGTGAATTCTGTGTGCCATTTATATGTGTGTGTCACATGTAATTTCATTAGCTATACCATCACATACCTGTGCTTATTTAACTGCTTAGACCAGATGGCAGTGCCTTCTGAAGAAAAATGGTTCTGCAAGGTAATTGAACATGTCCTGTTGACAGAGTTACCACAACCCATTTTCCAAATTAAATATAGGTGATTCAATAAAAGGAACAAAGAGTCTATTACTCTACCACATTTCTGAGCCCAAAATGTAAGGGAGGTGGGTGGGATATGCTACAAGTAGAACTCTACAGTTACAGTGTACAGACTGAAGGAGAGGTATAAAGACTGGTCATGGCTTCTTACCCTAGAAAGAAGAGCTTTTTGTTGATATCTTGATTCAGCAGGGAACCAAGAGAAGAAGCCTTAGCTAATTCACCTAAGATCTGTCAAAGTAATGATGAGAACACACATAAACATTATGAAATTAGCCAGTCATGGAAAACTACGTAAGAATATTTGGCTTCTGGATGGAGTCAAGTTATATTGGAAACACTTGTGTTGACTCTAAGCAAATGAGAGTCTTGTGTTTAATGAGTGTTTTTTCCAATCAATTCTACAGAAAGATGCTAGCCAAATTCATATTTGAGAACAAACATCTCATGAAACTGTCACTGAAAATATTTTTGAGTTTATTGAAAATAAGTTATGATACACTTCTCCAGGCTTCCCTAATCCTATGTATATTTCTGTGACATTTGCAGGCTCAGTGTGGTGTAGAGTGCATCAGTCTGCATTGGAACTTTTCCAGAAGGTGACCAGACATGATGTGAGGAAGTCTTTTTGAGGACAGGTTTAGGAATTGCACCTTGCTCTGTAGAAGGACCCAAATGTTGTGACTGCTATGTATACATTTTTTTAGCTATTTTCATGTTGTGTGTTCTCTCTCCTTGATCATGGGGGATTTGAGAGTTTGGGAGTTGAAAGGATCCTGAATTCCATTCAGGCTCAGCCTCTCATTTTCCCAGAATAGAAAGTAAGGCCCAGTGAAAACTCTACCAGTCAAGGAATGTAGTCCCAGGGCCCAATTGTCCTGTGTGTCATTGTAGACTGTGTCCTCATTCCAGTGCTAAAGGACTATTGGGGGGATGAGAGGACAGGTAAGAAAGAGGGGAACATGAGCATGTGAGAGTTTCCTGTCCTTGCTGCCAGACCTGCAGAGCAGCTTCATTTTATCTGGCTTATATACTGGGTCCTGACTTAGAAATTATTTAAAATACTATTCTTATGTAAAAACCTGTTAAGTTTGAAATTTACTATCCCCAAGTGTAGGAATTGTTAGAAGGAGGGGCGCACATGGATTCTGCCTGCCTCTCTTCACTTCTGCCCAATGTGTCTTAGATAAGGACTTTCTCAGAACTATTATTTTATTGAGTCAAGTTACAACATGTAAAGCTGCAGCAAATCTTACAGAGAGTATGTTTAAAAAGTACAGTGACAAATAGTTAAGGGTAACTGAGATTTAAATGGTGTACACTTGATCACCCCACCCTCCCCCAATTTGATCTTGAGAAATTAGACTCAGAAATGAGAGTACTGGTGTTAATGTGCCACCCCTGCCTCCTACTAGGGAATTGCTGTTTAACATTACACACTGCATGTAGACCAGTTCAGAGAACCAGAACCCACCTGAGGAAGGGAGCAGGGAGAGATGCAGAGTCTTGCCAAGCTGCTGCAGGAGTGAATCCACTCAGGTGGAGCAGGGCATCCCACCTCTGAGCCCTGCCAGCACCAGCCATCTGCCTGCCTTCCCCTGCACCGTGGCCATCAGCTTTGAAGCATCTCTGCTAGTGACTGTTCATTTTGCACATGTTTTGTGTTTGATCCATTTAGTCACTGAGCCTTTTGCCTTTTCTTTTCTTTTCTTTTCTTTTCTTTTCTTTTCTTTTCTTTCTTTCTTTCTTTCTTTCTTTCTTTCTTTCTTTCTTTCTGCTTGCTTGCTTGCTTGCTTGCTTGCTTGCTTGGTTTTTTCCTTCCCTGCTGGTGGGGGCCCAGCCTCAAGGTCAACACAGCAGGCTGGGCCTTGTGATGCTATCACTGCCCCAGAATGAACTCCTTTGTGAAAAGATCTTTGTGGGAAATTCCCCAGTAGCTGCCAAAGTGTTCTCCCAAAACTTTAGGATTTCTCTTCCTCCCACCACTAGAGAGATCTGACTGCTGCTTTCCTCTCTCCTGTGTCTTTCCAGTCTGTCTCCTGAGAGACCAAGTGGCTGTCTCTACTTCTACCAGGGCACCCCCTTCTTCATCTACTTTAGCCACCTAATGTTCCCCCATCAGTGTTGGGTTTTCCTCGGTCCCTAAGTTTCCTATTATACCCATGCACACACACACAGTACCACCATGAAAACCATTCTGTGCTGCTTAATACCATTCTCTCTTTCTTCTAAAGCTAACTCCTCAGTGACTTCTGACTCACTAAGATACAGAGGAAATGATGTACACTTGGAGCCCAGCCCTTATTTGGTCTACCTGACGCTGTCTAGAGGAGGCTGGAGGCCCAGATTTTGTGTGCTTTGTGGAGCCTCTCTTTTACTTAAACACAAGGTCCATTGTCTCTTCTGAGAGTTAGTATCTATTTTAAATCATTTCTGCGAGGAAGGTTGGAATGTTTCCCCTCTGACATAAAGTAAACGAGTATGCCTTACTGAGTAGAGGCAGCTAGGAGACTGTCCTCAAGTCACATTAGCATGCTCCTTCAGAACTTAAAACATTCCCATCGGCAAAGTGTCTGTGTAACTAAAGACAATCACTGATGGCAATGGCCATGAAATGCCACCTCCATTCTCTGGTTTTAGGATGAGACACCCACGGACTCCCAAGCACAGCCCTGTGTGTCTCTAGTCCTGTGTCCTCCCACTTTCTGGAAGTGCTGCACTGCTTTTTTCGGTTTGTTTAAATTCCCTCCAGATTAACTTGGGGAGCTGCTCTTTTCCAAGTGCCTATCAGTGCATGAGTGTTCAGGAAGCTGTTCATGGTGGAAAAAGAAGTGAAAAGCATTCTTCATATGTGGTGATGTAGGGATTTGTTTATCCACAGAAAATTGTGTGGAAATAGTACTTCTGACATGGAGAGTGTCTGCATGTTTACTGGGTGGCAGAAGGTGACTTGTGACATATTTTTTCAAAATTTTTTGCAAACTCTCCAATGATTCTTCATTTGATATTTTTCTTTCAGAATAAGACGCATGACCAATACGATAGATACTACCTTATAATCCATGGATTTGTATATTTAAAAAAATATTTTTCCCAATAAAGATGCGGTTTGCTCTAAGCTTCTTTTCTGCAAGAATCTCTTCTATTCCCGATCCTCACCCCTTAGACTATCTGTTTGTGTGATATTTTGTTGACCGAACTGCATTTGTTGTGTAAAACCTGTCATTCTCATTTCTTTTTATTGCTACTCAGGTCCACACAGTCATCAACATGAGATGGCTAGGCTGATATCTCTCCAACATGAAGCAAGCATGCTGGTATTTGCCTGACCTTTGCAGCATTGGCAGAAGCATGTGTGCTTCCTTTTAGACCTTTCCAAGCACTGAGAAGAGTTCCCTAAGCCTCACCATTAGATCCACAGATCGCCAATCTAGTCACACAATTCTGCAGTACATCCTTAGTGCTTCAGTACCATGCTGATGGAGATAAGCTCTTCCATAGGATTTTTTCACAAATTAGATAGTAAGACCTTCTAAAATATAGGACTTTTTTTTTTAATGGGCATATACTGTGTACTCTAGAGAAATGAATACTTCTTAGACAGGAAAACAAGTACAGTGGATATCCCCTACCCCAACCTCAGTACTGGGAATTGAACCCAGGACCTTTATACTGGACTACATCTCATCCCCTCTTTAAATTTTTTATTTTTAGATAGGTTTTCACTATATTGTTCAGGTTGGGCTCCAACACATGATCATTCTGCCTCAGCCTCTCAGAGTGCTGGGACTACAGGTCTATGGTTCCTCACACAGCTAATGAAGCCTCACTTAAAATTATTAATCCCATTCACAAAGCACAGACCCTCAGATCTAATTACCTCCGAAAGTCCCTACCTCTTATTAATACTGAGTTAGAGATTGTGCTTCAACACGAATTTCAGGGCACACATACAAAACCCAGCAAAGTCAAGTCTGGTTTTTCGTTTGTTGCTCATGGCTTTGATTACATGTCTGAGACTCCACTCCCAGTTTTGAAGTCATAAGGATTTGTCCCTGTGTTTTATTTTAAGAGATTTATAATTTTAGCTCTTATATTTAAGCTTTTGATTCATTTTGAATTTTTCTTTACATAGTATGAGGTAGTGATTCAACTTCATTCTTTTAGATGTAGTACTCATTTATTGGAGAACTCTTTAAGAGATTCATCTTTCTTTCCTCCTTAAATGGTCTAGGGAACCTTATCAAAAGTCATTTGGCCATAGACATACATTTATTTCTGAAATCTCAGTTCTATTACTGTGTTGTATTTGCCTGTACATATGCCAAAACTAAACTCTTTTGATTTCTGCAACCTTGGGGTTTTCAAATCAGAAAATGTGTCTTCTAACCTGTCCTTTTTCAAAACTGTTTGTATTTTTCAAGATTATTAGAACTTTTTTTTATTTTAGAGAGGAAAAAACAAAACATACAATACAAGAAAAGCAAGAAACAAAAGAGACAAACAGTAACAAAAACAAAAACAAAAACTCCAAACTATAGCAATATAGGCTTTCAAAACAAGGTAATAGAAACTTAACAAAGGTTGTTATTTTGCATAGTTATCTTCAAAAGTTTCTCTGATTACCAGATATAGACATGCAAAATTGATCTAATCCTGTGTTAACTGTTTTGTTCCAATAACTAATACAATTAGTAGTACAATTATCTTGGCTATCTTAAGTGTATATATACAAATTTATATCTTTTTTTTTTCCTTTCCCCTTCTTTCTTTTCTCCTCTTCCTTTTCAGAGTTATTTTTCCCCTTTGAGCGGTTTCTTACCCTTTCACAGTATTTTTTTTTTTGAAGATTTTGGATCTTCTTTACTCTTTCAGTTTCTTACACTAGGGAAACAGTACAGTATTTACACATATGAGTTTGGACTATTAGAATTTTAGGAGGAATTACATTGAATATATAGAGGACCAAAGGTATTACTTACATCTTAAAAATATTAAATCTGCTAATTCATGAACACAGTGTTTCTTTCTATTTACTTTGATCTTCATTAATTTCTTTCCTCAATGCTTATTTTATAGTTTTTGGTACACAAGTCTTTCACTTCTTTGGTGAAATGGTTAAATAATTTTATATTTTTGGATACCATTTTTAAATTTTTTTATTATTTAAAGAGAAACAAAACATGCAAAGGGTAGAGATAATACAGAATTTCAAAAAAAAAGATAAACAAGAAATCACTAGTTGATAAATTATATATTGTCTTCTTAGAAATAGTTGTTCAAGTTACAAAATTAAAGCATATGAAGTAGATATTCACTAGTAGTTTTTTTTTTTTGGGGGGGGGGTACTGGGGATTGAACTCATGACCTTGCTCTCGCCAGGCAGGCACTTAAGTTGCTGAGCTAAATCTCCAGCCCCACAAAGTAGATATTCAGACAGTGAGAGTGTAAACAGCTATGCATGCATGAGTCTCTACATGTATTTCTATCCTTTCTGTATTAGAAGGAAAAACAAAACATAGCAAGACAAAACAAAACAAATTCCTATAAAAACATGAAACCAAAAAGTCATATAAAGCCATATAGTACAAGGTGATCTACAATGATTACGGTGTTGTTTCTTATTATCTTCAATAGAATTGTCTGTATCATCAGGCATAATTGAATATAGCAGTACATAACAATATTAGTAAAAATAAGACATTGTAGATAGTATAAAACTTCAAAAGTAGGTAATAATTAAACCATATGGATATTCTAGTGAATTTTGTCATCTTAAGTGAAATTGCCTATACTCTCAGACTTGATACTATCAATCATAACAGCTTTGAATAAAATCTATCAATACAAAACAGCGATCTAACAAACCAGATTCAATTACAATCAGTCATGGTAAAACAGTGTAGGTTTTACAGAGCTTTAGATTAAGTTAATAGGAAATTAAGGATGATTACCGTACTATATCCTGTTATTTTTGGAATAACCGCCTGTGCCCTCAAATCTAGTACAGGTAGGATGACTGAAACAGAATATAATACATCTAAGCAGAGTGGTGTGAGTAATGTGGGTTTTAAATCCTGGTGCACTATTAACAATATAGTGTATCAAGGCCATGTTTGTTAGAGATTCTAGCCATCCTTCTCTGCCTCATTTCTGCTATGCTATTTTTCTGCCTTTGTTTGTCTACTTTTCTCCTTCAGTCTACTGCCTGCCCCGCTCATTGAGGCCTTTCTGCCACTGTTTGGATACCATTTTAAACTGAATTGTTTTCTTAATTTCGTTTTTCAATTGTTGTTGCTCTTGTAAAGAGATACAGCTGATTTAGGGTGTTGATCACCTTGAAACTTTGTTGAATTTATTTTATTAGTTTTGGAGATGCCTTTTATTTCTTTTTCTTACTTAATTGCTAGAACTTGCAATAGGCAAGGTTTGAGCAGGCATCTGTTTGTGTTCTCAGGAATGAAAGCTTTCAAGTTTTCCCATTGAGTACAGTGTTGACTATGCGTTTTTCATAAATAGTTTTATTGTATTGAGGTGGTTCCTTTTTAGCCCTAATTTTTTGAGCAGTTTCCTCATGAAAATGTGTTGAATTTTGTCAAATACTTTTCATTCATCATTTGAAGTGGTCGCACGGAGAATAGAATCGTACAGAGTAGGAATATAAAACCAGGGATTTGGCTCAGCAGCATAAGCACTGTGTAAGCAAGTGTAGGGTTATGAGTTTGATCCCCAGTGCAGGAAAAAAAAGTTGGAATGTAAACTAGGACAACCAGTAGAAAAAGTACAGAAATCAACATAGAGAGTCCTCAAAAACAAACAATAGAAATTCTTCTTGATCCAGCTATACCTGTCCTGTGTATATCCCCAAAAGAGTTTAAAGACATCATACTACAGTGAAAAACACATGGTTATAGTAAGAAAAGTCATAACAGTTGAACTCTGTAAATAGCTTAGATAAATGAATAAAGAAAATATGGTATATGTATGATGAAATATTATTCAGCCATAAACAATAATGAAATCATGTCATTTTTCTGGAAAATGGATAAAATTTGAGATTATAAGTATGCTCAGTAAAATAAGTCAGACATAGAATATTAATTATTACATGGTTTTTCATATACAAGAAAACTAGAATATAAATAAGTCAAGAGTAAAATAAAGGGAAGTGGTAAAAAACAAAAAGACAACTTAGAAATAGGGTAGGAGATCAGAGAAAGGGGAGAGGAAGGGAAGAAAACAGGTAAAGGAATTTAAGAATGATCACAATGAGGGGCTGGGGGTGTAGCTCAGTGGCATAACACCTGCCTGGCAAGTGCAAGGCCCTGAGTTTCATTCCTGGTACAAAGAAAAATGATCAAAGATGTATATGTATCAATTTCTTAATATGAACATGACTATTATGTTTTGCAATGAGGCATTATTTTGAAAGAAGCATGATGGCTATAGGTACAGAGAAATGTGGATTCTGGGGAAGTAGCAGCAAGCATACAGGGTACGAACATGACTAATATCTGCAGACATTAGTACACAACGTGAATCAGTGTAGGAGAGTAGAGAACTAAATGGCAAGCTGGAGAGGGAAGATTCTTAGTATGCTACAGAGGACCTTCACTGCCAGGCTGCCTTTATGTAGTCATCATGCTAAAATCTCTAGTCGTTTCTGAACCCACTCAAGCTAGGACAAATGGTTTTTCTCTACATTGTTCTCTACTTCTGAGTCTCCACTTCTATGGACTTTCATATCCCTCTAACAGTCTTTTCTTTCAGTTTTGGTAGGCAAATGTCCTGTAAAACAAAGAAAATGATGGAGTCCTTGGATACCATGTGATGAATCCTGTGATTTTAAATTTAGTAATAAACACAGAGTTTAAGAGTGAGCCAACTTTTTTTGGATTCGTTGCCAGTTATGCACAGAGAAAGACATGGTTGCCAGCCAACAGCTAGTGTCAGGGCTGTGAATTAGACTGGAGGGAAGAATGAACTGCACATCCTAGCTCCTGGGCCAAGGTTCCTGAGATTTCTGCCAGCCCGGTTCTTCTAGACAGCAGCTTGGTACCTCAGATGTCCTTCCTATCAGGAGGCAGATGGCACCTTAGGGGTTTCCTGTTTAGGCGTCTCAGCATTCAAAGCTGTTGTGATGTGTGGGCTTTGAAAATACCACACTTCAGGGAAGCTGAGTTTCTGCTATTCAGACATTATTATGTAGAACATGCATCTGTTCCATCTTTGAGGCATTAATTTTTGTTAGGCATGTCTCGGCCCTTTACTGTAATCTCAGCAGACAATGGGTCCTGACTCTGGCAGAAACTGGGCTTCATTAGATGTGCTGAAGAATCTGTCTTACTGCGATGTATATCCTGCCTAATTTTCAGGCCAGCCCCTTCTCCCCTTTGCTCTGGATGTAGTTACTCCTTGGCTCCAAAAGGCAGTCATTTTAAGGGGTTCTCCTCCCTCCAAATAGCAGGACTTGACCTAAGGACCAACTTGTCTGTGTCAGTGGCTGGGCAGATCTGGGATGTAACTATTTAGCTCTTTAACCAGAGCCTCTGTCCTTTCTAGAGACCTTCCAGTGTGCTATTAACCTATGCACATAGGCAGAGAAACCCAGGAGCACCTGGTACAAATGCTAATGGCTTTTTCATTAGGGTATTTTATCACAGAAAGTCCAGCTGTTGGTGTCAGGAGGTGACAATGAAGCATCTCTTGGATAAGAAGAGCTTGAAGATCTACAGAGATCAGAAGTGAAAAGATGAATATAATTCAGCTATCAGAAAGCTATTTGACTTCTGTGTTTAAACCAGCGACAAGTATGGGTGCATAGAAACTGTGCACATTCATTGTTGCAAAGCCACTTTTTCCTTATCACCATTATCAAACAGTGTTAATGAAGAAGTCAATTGTGCATGACACAGTGCCAGTCCCTGTACACCATTATGCATAAACACTTCCACAGTTAAATTGAGTATGGATATGTAAAGTGATTAACCAAGACCTGACAGTTAGCACAATTCTTTAATTGCAGCAAGCATCTGAAGTAAATAAGTGACTAAAGTTTAAGAAAGGACAGCCCCCGCCCCGCCAAAAGAAAGAAGAAGAAAAAGGAAGACCAGCCAGCCAAGGTGGCACACACTACCCTGACACTGAGGAAGGCTGAAGCAGGAGTTTAAAGACCCCTGGGGCAATTCATCAAGGCCCTGTCTCAAAATAAAAAGGTCTGTGAATGTAGTTCAGTTGTAGAGTTCCCCTCATTTTGATCCCAGTAGAGAAATAAATAAATAAACAAACATGCAAACAAAGTAACTATGTAGATAGTCCAAACTTGGAGGAACAAATAATGTGCTAATCTTTCATGTAAAAAAAAAAAAAAACCTAGAACTTTCTAAAAGGGTTTACAAAAGCCTTTTATGCTAGAACATCAAATATGCATATTGTTCTTTTTTTTGAAAAATTGATTTGTTAACTATTAGGAACACCAAAAATGTTAGTCATCTAAAAAAAATTATAGCATTGAACAATAAAGGAAAAGTATTCAAACTAAAATATAAAAGCCACCCATGTAGCCTATGCTCCCAAACAGTTGTTTATTCTCATAGGAGAGCCAGTGTTAACATTTCTTTGTGTAGCCTTCTCATCTCTTTTTAAATAAATATGTAAGCATGTCTTTCTTAAATGAGTGTTCCAAAACTCATATAAATTGCCACGTGTATTTTCTATAATTGGCTTTGCCCACATGCAGAGTCACTTTTCTTGTTGCTGAGACAAAACACCCAACACCCCAAGTTAAAGGAGGTAAGGTTTATTTCGGTTCATAGTTTGTGGAAGTTTCAGTCCATAGTCTGCTGGCTCCAAGGCAGGGTAGCATGGCACATGGGCATCACAGAGAAGAAACAGTCCATGGCAAGCAGACAGTGGGGGCACCTTAATACTCCCAGAATTATGCCAAACCAACCAGTAACTGATTTAGTAATCACACACCCTTGATCTCCGTGTCACACACTCTAGATGCAGCCACCTCTGAAAAGCCCCACCTATGATGAAATGAGGCTTTTAGGGGACATCAATGGACACAAGCCGTAACAGGTGCTTAAGTATGTTTCTGTAGAAAATCCTCCTCCCTTGATTTGACCTTTGTCAGCAGTGGAAGTTTACTGCTTACTACTTTCAGTTTTCTAGGGTAGACTTACTGTTATTGGATCTTCTGGCACTGTGAATTAGCCATGATGAGTTCACTTTCAGGATCTTTTTATTTGGTGAAAATCATTCTTCTACGAAGTGCCCATTTTGCTCACAATATTTTCTTTTGTAGCAGCAGAGCTGTAAAGCTACCCAGCCCCTCTGATTTTTTCAGGGGTGTTTGGCTCTAAGGCTGTAACTCTTAACTGTATTGGCTGCATAATAACTTTTTCTTAATTGGTAAAAATATGTATGACCCATTAAGAGAATTATAATCAGTAAAACACATTCTTCTACACTGCTTTTCCTTTTGCTTACCTATCTGCCTTGTCTTCTGTATCAGCCTTGGTTTGTTTTTAAGTTTGTAGCTTTTTTCTTTTCCTCCTGACATGGTAAATGGCTTTCATTGACTGTGATGTCAACTACTGATTCAGAAATCCAGTCTTCGAAGATTTAAAACTCAGCAGACATGCACAGGTGGACTCCTGCTTTTTCTGAAGTCTCCCTTCATCTCCAGGAACTGAATTTTTCATGCAGTAATTAAAATTTGTAGGTCAGGCCTCCCCTGGCACCATTTGCTGCTAATATGGAAAAGCAGTGATCAGATTCGCTTATGCTGCTCTTCCCTGAGCTGAGACTTAAAGGATGAAGGGTGACATTTTCCCCCATTTTGTAAATTAATGCCATTGATCTGCCTAACAAGAACAAAGTTAGGCTTCAAAATACCAAATGATAAAGAGATTAAGTCTTTAAATGGCTTTCCAAAAGGCAACCTCTATTGTAAGGGTCCAAGCTGACTATTGAATTTTCAATTAGAATTTCTAATAGGCTATTGACTTAAATGGATAAAATGTTGCAAATGATAGCTTTCAGGATGACAAAGATTGCTTCTTACATGTTCTGGAATATTACTTTTATGTAGTGTATACTGTTCTTGAGGATGAATAATAATAAACTAGCCTCCCTCTGTCAAGTGCAGCATTTATGGTGTCATTTTCTCAAAGGTGAGTAAATGCATTTTGTAAAATTACATTTTGAAACCCTTCCTTTTTTGTATGTTTGCTGGACAAGGCTCTGTGAAGTCTTCCCTGGCATGGACATCCCTTCATTCTTCGATGTTACAGTAATATCCTGCTTTTGAAAAAAACTTTCAGAGGTACTAGTAAGAAAAGTAAGGCCCAAGGTCTCACATGCACTAGGTAAGAGCTCTGCCACTCAACTGCACTCTGAGGCCAGTATTCGTGAAGCCATAGCCCATGTGATATGTTTCTCTGTGTGCACACACTTGTGTGTATGTATGCACGTTTACTTGCACAGTTGAGACACCAGTGTTGTATATCATTTTGTATCATGCTTACCGTCTGCCTCAGTTTACTGTTCTTGGATGCCATGATTCTCCTCCGCAATAGGCTTCCAGTATGGTGTGACCCAATCTAAGCTTTGTTATAAAACACTAGCTCTAATACATTTTTAAATACTAATTTTTCAAAGACCAGCTACCTCTTTTAGATAAAGGGTTAATATTATGCTTATGTTACAGTGCATTAAAAACTCTAATTAAAACAGCATTACATTCCCATCTGCCAATCTCCAGTAATCTTCTTTAATTGCAGTAATTAAACTATATTTACATGTTCAGAATACTTGTAATTTAGCAAATTGCACTCTCTGCTCTACATTTAATCAAACAACCAGTTCCAGTATATTTAGTGTGGAAAGAAGTAATTTCAATGTTTTGATTACTATAGCAGATTTGACAGAGTAAGTGCCCCTCTAGTAGAGGGCTTGAAAGGGAAGGCAAACATGAAATATAGTCATGGTTTTGATTGTCATGTGAATGCCTAATTACATGTTGGAGATTAACTATTAAAGGGTATCATGGTCACACTTGATGTTTAGACACAGCCTATACTACAGATAGCATAGACTGTCTTTTAGGGACATTTGACAAAGAGAGTCAAGTTGTCTTTGTAAAGGTTAGGAGATTGTTGTAAAAATTAGCAAAAACATTCCCTGAATTGTACAGTTTCTGTTGTCTTCTACTTGTGATCCCAAAGCGTTCCAAAGCAAGATGTTTATTTGTCTTTTAAGTTAAAGGCCTGAAGAAATTCTGTGATAAACTGAGGAGGATGTTGATGATTTTGCCACTTCGGCATTGTGTCTCTCCTCATTCCTCTATCTTCTTGTGTCTAGCATGGCTCTGGAGTGCTCCTCTGCTTCCTGGAACTTACCCACCAGTAAAGAGTCACTCTAGCCTTTTTGTTCCTCTTATTTTTTTGTTTTACCACTTCTCTCTACTAGGCTGTTCCAGCTAACCCATCTCTTTAATATCATCTATTTCTTAGTTTCCACATTTTAAAGACAGATATAGTTCTATGAACATTAAATCTTTTAACCATTTTAAAACTCTTTTGTAAATACCTACAATTATCTAGTTGTAATAGTGTAAAAGTTTGTTTCTTCCTCTATATAAATTTGATAGGGGAACTGTGTGTGGCGGCACACACCCGTAATCCCAACACCTGGGAGGCTGAAGCAGGAGGATCTCTGTGAGTTCAAGACCAGCCTGGGCTACAGAGCAAGTTGAAAGCTAGCCTGAACTACATAGCAAGACCCTGTCTAAAAAAATAAAAAATAAAAATGAAATAAAATTTAAAAATTGACAGGGATACTCAAATTTCTATTTTTTAAAACAACACATCACTTTACTCACTGTAGTAACTAGAGTATGATTTTTCTTTTCCAGTAGCCTCTAAAATATTCCTTAGAATTTGTATATTCATTTATGGGCCACCTTTTGTATTAATTAAACTATGCATTGATGAAAATGAAGAGATAATATAGTAATACTATTGAGTACTACTGTTAAATTAAATACTACTGTCCCTGTGAAAAGAACAAAGCTGCTAAATTGTTAAAAATGATATATGGGATTAAGGACTGTAGAGTTTTTTTTTTTTTTTAATAGTTTGGTTAGTAGCTTGTGTGATGCTAAATAAAATGTTTCACTTTCTTCAGGTCACATTGTTGGAGGTAAGACAGGGAATAGGTCTGGCTTGGTTTTAGATTTAAGAAAAAGTCAATAGAGAAATATTTGCACAGAATAAATATTGGGCTTCATACTACTGTGGCAGGAAGAACCATTCAGTTGAAACAGACTCAATTTTGTGTTATGGTACTGAGAATTTAACTTTTGGAAAAAAAAAAGTTTTGATACTTCCATTTGCTGTAGGAATTCTGATTGATTTATGATGTCTGGCTTTAAAATATGTATCATACTGGGCAAATATAAACCTGATATGGAGCTGTTCAAAGCAAAAATGCTACTGATTTTTTACGCTAAAAAAGTTTGAGAGTACTAGAGACAGTTTGAAAGGAAAAGTGACAGATGTAATCTGAAGTAGAGGGCGAAGTGAGGCTGGATTGAAATTCTAGTTCTATCACTTAGCTCTTCAGTTCCCCATTACCTGAGCTTGATGTCTTTCTACAAATTAGGAACAATAGCACATTAGTTACTATGCTATTGGGTTTTCCCTCTCATTACCTAAAACCTATATCTATGTATGGAGTATCACATGCACTATATAGTAACTTGCAATCATTGAAATGACAAATAACTGAACACAAATACCAGTACAGAATACTTTCAAACAATGCTGTATAAACGTCCAAAGAAACAAATGAGAGGAATGCGGTATACCTAGAGAGTATGGTCTCCAGATTTGTCCCAAACAATATTATAACCATTTGTTTTACTTTCTTGCCGTAATATTTTTTTTTCTGAAACTGTTAACAAAGGACATAATTGAAGAACTTGTGTCTTATGCTTATTTCACCCTTTCTGCTTAGAGGTGATAATGAGAAGCAAACTGATTCCCCAAATGCTCCTCAATCCATAAGTCAGAGGGTCAAGTTATGGGAAACCTGGGCCTTGTGAAGCCTTCCTGCCCGGTGGCTGCGTCTCCACTTCCTGAGTTTGCCTGAGAAGGTGCATTTGGTTCTCATTCTTGATCAGAAGTTCAAGAGTTGAGGTTATCATCCTTGGTATATTAGAACAAATGAATCCTTATCTTCTTGAAAACATTTTACCTTGGGATAAAGAAAGAAGAATCTGGAGAGACAGTCTCTAATGTTTCATCCCAAAATCAGAAGTTTTGACATTTATATTTCTGCTAACTTCTCTTGTAATTTTGCAGTTTGCAGGATCTTGGTATCTGCCAAAGGGATTATGAACTCTTTTTTCAAAAAAGCTTTTTTGTTAAGGACAATTTCCTCTTTTCCCATGTTTCCTTGTACCGTATAATGCTGACTGTATAATGAGTTTATCGTATAATAAGGAACTCTGATTTATTAGTTCTTTCTTATTCTTGTTTTATCCACTTTCCGATAAATGCTACCACCCTTGGCAGGGATGCGGTCTCAGCCAGGTGATATCATTGCTTTTTAAAGAACTCTTCCTCCTCAAGTAACAACATTACATGTGAAATTCCTTTATTCTGCATTATTAATGGGCCTTAGAATAAAAGACACTGAGAAGGTTGCATTGAAAATGGGGCAGAATTCATTACCAGTTCAATGCACTGCTAGTTAGCAGCCTTTGATCTATCATATTTGTCCTTCTAAAACAGTGAGAAGGCATGGGTGGGGCTGCTGTGCACTCTAGCTTATGTAGGCATTTTGTGATTATGTAGGCATTTTGTGAATGCTGCCTTACTTAGTTAATGCCCAGCCTGACTACTGGAATTTAACACAGTGACAACTTTCTCAGAGGGGGCATGAAAAAAAATGAGACATTTTACAACCTGAGAAGTTAAGTGCTGAGATAGTTAGGGCCCAGCTCTCATTAGCTGAATGGTAGATTTTTCTAATTAGTTCTTTCTAGTGCAATTAGCACGAAAGATTCTAATCACCTCATGTGAAACCAATCTAATGCTTGGAAAAGAATGCCCTTGGCTTCTCTTTCAGATTGGATTGTTGGATTTTTGTGTGCCTCCTTATAGAATCTGTTAACTAGTGTTTATTTAAAACATGAACACAGATCTATAGAAAGGGCAAGAAATGGACGGTTTCTTAAGTAGCAGTGCAAGTATAGCTGAACAAAGTGCTTAGAAATATTCACTAATTAGTAGTTACTAGTATATTACCTGAACTAGAGAGCCTGTTTTCCTTGGGAGGCTTTGGCGTGGAAGGGCAGCATTTCATCATGGCTGCACCGCCTGAGGACAGGAAACATACTGAACATAGGTGCAAAATGCATTTGGGGCAGTGGCTCAGGGGCTTTATTTCTCAGCCTCTTGCGATGCCCAGATTCTCCATCAGTTCTTGCTTATCTGTGCATCCAGTGCTTGGTCTCTCCTTCTGACTCTACCTTGGAGTCATTGCAGGTGCTAGATTTATGCTTGAACTGTCCTCAGAATCTTAGTGCCCATCCATCACTTTCATTTCTTAAGTGAGCCAACTTGGGCTTGTAGTTAATAATGTTCATTTTTAAGTGAAAAGGAAACTAATGACAGGTCTGGTCCTGTTGCACATAAAATGTTTCCTCGTTGTGGGGAAGTGACTTGTTTACAAGAAGACATCAGAAACTGCTAACTATGTGTGCATTTATTACTAACTAGGAGAAAAAAATAGGCACCCTTGTTTGCTAAGGTAAGGCTCAGAATGTTTTAGGTGTCTTTGTCCATACCATCTCTACCTGGTGGAACTTCCTGGGACTAGGAAAGATTTCTGAGTTGTCCAGTGTAATGTACTGTGGCGCATATGGCTGTCCAGGGTAGGTATAGATCTCTTCTACCTCCTAACCAACCTGTCCATGCTTAAACACAGCTGGGTCTTTACCCAATCTATTGCCATCTCTTCCAACCTGCCAGCCATTGTCCACAGCCTTGTATAAAGACAGACTTTTCAAGTCTACAAGTTCAACCCAAGGTTTGTGCTATCTGTAGAGCTTTCTGTATTCCATCATCCTAGTGTTTTTCTCTAAGGTTGAAGAAGATTTTGCACTTTTACAAAAAGCAAGAATACTGACGTGCTTTTAAAAAGAGAAATGGGGAGAATCAGCTCATGTAGGGAGCCTTCAAAATCTCAAACATAAAATGATACTGAACAACTCTCCAAACAGCTAAGTGAAGTTTATGCAAATGTTTCTACAAACTCCCTGTGATGTTTTAGTTATAGTTAATTAAACAAAAAAAGGAATATTTAGCCATCTTTATCAATGATGATTTAACAAGTGTCTTAACTTTGTTCATGGTCATTAGTTACACTTTTCAAACTCTTATGTACTATACATGCTGAAAGGGTAAAACTGGCAGCTGTGTTATGGCCAGTTCCCTCTCTCGTAGCTGGAAGGCTCATCTTGCTCTGTTGAACCCTAAAATGTATCCTGTTTAAGGAGAATAGGAGGAACAACAAAGTTGTATATTTCACAAGAAACATTCATTTATTCAGCAAACATTTATTGAAGGTCTACTATGATATAGGGATTTTAGTAGTCTCTGTGAATGTATAGGTGGAAAGACATTCTGTTCCACTGCCTGTAACTTCAAGGAACTGATACATAAATAGTTAAAGACAACACTATGTGATGAATGTTATGATGTACCCAACATTTGGTGGCATGTAGAAGAAAAACTTAAGTGGTGATTTCGCTAAGATGCCATGTGTAAGGATCTGGAATTATGGTATAGTTCAGATCAGATATGTACAGCTGCAGTGTGCATTTGGAGAACTACTTTTAGGAAAGGAATGCTTTTATTAGGTATAAAATTTATCAGTGCCAGGAGATGAAAATGGGAGGCTAGCCCCCGTGATGTCCTAGAAGGGCATGTGTGGTGTGGGTGTTACATAGCATCGGAATTGTATGCTAAGTTTGAGATATGTAACAGGAGCAAGGTTAGGGTGCAGTAGGAGAGGAACCTAAAGCATAAAATTCAGGGGGTACTCATTCCATGGGTTGTACAGGTTCAGGATCAGTATGGACATGACCCTGAGAATACTGCCTCCTGTAATTGTGTGACCTTATCCTCACCCTAACCCTGAAACATGACTGGTTTTCATAGAGAAAATGGACTTAAAAGGAGAAAGTACATGAGAATCTGAACCAGGCCAATATGGTCAGCATGGCAGATTAGAAATGAATAAGACATGTTTACAAGCTACAGTCAAAAAGACCTAGAGCAGAAAAAAAAAATATGAGGTATGAGAGAAAGGAGCTTAGTTACTATGCTGTTAAGTTCTGTACTATTTTCCTATCACCTAATACTGGGTTTTCCCTAATTTCTCAGATATCTTGGACCCTGCTCTGTCATTAGGGTCATGCCCAATTCAAATTCAGCTCTTACTTTATCTAGTAAGTCCCATATACTTGACCTTATTTTGAGAGAAAGCAGTGAAGGCCAGAGTTTTGGACCACAGTCAGACTCTAGATGGATCTACCTGCCTGGATGGTCTTAAATACTCAGAGAATTGCAGTCTTCTTGGCACTCTAAATTCAGTGACCTTCTTTTAAAAGATAATCAACATGACTTAGAATCTTTTGAGGATTAGGAGACATTTTAGCAAGTTTATGAAGAATAAGCAAAGATGACATTTGGCTAGCAGTATGTTTCTCTCCCCAAAACCATTTGTTTTGGAATTATACTTTCTCATTTGACAAGTTTAGAATTACCGATACTGCCTGAAACTCCTTCCTTTATACAAACTCTGGGATGTTTTCAGGAGAGACTTTTTTTAAAGGCATCCAAGAATACAGTTAATTGGGAAAACATGCAAGAAAAGACATCTTGGCTCTCAAGGCGCCTCGTTGTACTCTCTCAGCATATGGTATTACTTGTCTCAGATAAGTAGACAGGTGGCTGTTTGCAAAGCAAGGTCTATTGTGCCTTTGACTCAGAGAAGTTTGGAAACAAAGCCCTCTGCACAGTACGCCTCTCAGTTTTCTCTGACATCTTCTGAGCTTGCCTATTTTTCATTACCTGCAGCCTGAAGGAATTTGTGGGAAGTATATGGCTTCTACAAAAGATTGCTGGATTATATCTTGAACTCGCCCAACATTTTCTGGGCTTTGAATAATAAGATCTCAGGGTTGGGTGACTCTGTGAAAGTAATCTAGTCCAGCTTCCATCTAGAAAATCTCCTGCAGTGTCTCCCAAAATGACCCTTTGGTGTAACCTTCTCCAACAAAGTGCCCCCTACCTCTTCTGTCCATGCATGTCTCAAACTTCAGTGATGTTCTTGATTTAACTAATCTCCTCAGCATTCTTCTCCTTAGAATGAATTTCTTTGATGGTATATCTTGCCTTCTGATTTTTATGTGTTGCCTTCTAGAATCACCTTATTCAGAAAAATTACTGTTTATTTCCTGATTTATGTAGCTACTCACCACAATGCCCTTTGTTCCTTCTTACGGGGATCAATTGCAGCTTCACCATTTTGATGCTCCTCAACCCCCAGGAGCCATGGCCTTTCTAAAACCTTTTATAGTAACATCCCCTTACCTGTGGTTTCACTTTCCACAGTTTTAGTTATCCACAATCAGCTGTGGTCCAAAAATATTAAATGGAAAATACCAGAGATAAGCAATTTATTTTTAACATGCACATTGTTTTCAGTAGTATGATGAAATTTTGCATATTTCTTTCTGGCCCAAGTGTTAATCATTTCTTTGTCCAGTGTATCCAAGCTATATAGGCTGCCCACCCAATAGCCATTTTAGTTATTAGATAGCTTTTCATGGTATGGCAGTAAGCTAAAGCTATGTCAAATGCCTGTGACTTTTGCCTCACTTTGTTATACCATAGTCATTGTATCATTTTATATCATCACAACAAGAAAGGTCAGTATAATTTTTATTTTATTTTACATTTTTTTTGATACTGGAAATCAAATTTGGGCCTTACACTTCCCAGGCAGGCACCGTGTCCCTCATCCACATCCCAAGCCCACAATAAATATTTTGAGAGAGATCACCTTTGTACAATTTTTATTGTAGTATGATATTATGATTCTTCTATTTTGTTACTTCAGTTATTGTTAATCTGTTACTGTACCTAATTTATAAGTTACACTTTATTATAGGTATACATGTATAGGAAAAAATCCATAGTATATAGCTATGTCAAAATTTTTGGAGATTTCAGACATTCACTGGATTCTTAGAACACATCCCTCATGGCTAAGAGAAAACTTTATATTGTAAAAAACAGTGTACATTTTTTCTAAGAATTATGAAATCTGCCTTTCAATAAAATTATCACTGCATGCTGAGATCCTCTATATTTTCCCTCAGTAGTTATCATGACTTGCATTACTTCCTAAGATGTTTTATCACTTCTAGCATCCAGTTTTCTTAGAAGTCTAATTACATACAGTATTGATTAGTTTTCCCATTGCTGGGACAGAATACCCAATGCCCACAATGGAAAGGAGGAGAGGTTTAATTTGGCTTCTGTTCTTCAGAGGTGCAGTCCATATTGGACTGGCTCCAATGCAGAAACATCATGGCAGAAGGGTATGGTGGAGCAGAGCAGCTGGCACCAGAGCACAGCTGAAGAGAGGCAGTGGAGATAGAGCCTCCAAAGGCATGGGCCCAGTGAGCCACCTCCCCACTGGGCCCTACTTCCTACCACACATTTAGCTATGAGAAACAGTGGACTAATCAACTTGACTGAGTAAATGGATTAATTAATCAAATTGATAATTAAGCTGAACTGACACAGATACTCTACTCTTTTCGAGTCAAGATTTCCTTTCAGTACAGTGATAACCCATTGATCAGATGCTTATGTTGTTGGCTAAATGACACCTTCAGTAAATAGCAGGATAGTGGAGTCCCTGTGTCCTACTTCAGGGTAGTTTGTGAGCTACTTGGAAATCTATCATCCATTTCCTTCACCTGGCTGGCATCTTGATGTATTATCATGAAAATAACACCTCTCTTCCACATTGTCCCCAGTGTGTGTCATCTCTTTTTTCCATGGATCTCTGTGCAAATTGAGATACTTTTCCAAAAATTATTTACTAAATGTTTTTTATATGGTTAGTAGTATGTTAGGTAGGAGAGCAACAATAGTAAACAATGGCAGTTTGTGGTTTTTTTAATAGGATGCTTCCTCTTCTTCCTCCATATCCTTAGAGCTCATCCTGTGAGCCTGGGTGATATCCAGGAGATTATTTTTATCACTTCTATAAAAACTTCTACTTATTGATAATTTGTAGATAGCTGAAGAGATTTTGGCACCACACAGGGTCTTGACCACAAGAGTAGCTTTGCGCTGCTTTGATCTGAGCTTACAGGTCTGATTTCTGACACTCTGTCTTAAGGCTTTCAAGTGTAGGCTACTGGGTTACACAGGCCATGCTGCTTATCTCTGTTCTGTCTGATTTCTTACTGGGAGTGGATCAAAGATGGAGGTGACATTTTTTTACTTTGTTCTTCTCTAAACTCAGTGTAAAATTCTCTTAATTGGGTCAGGGCATCTCTCCATGGAAGCAAGACATTTCTTGTCTTTATGAGCTATCCCAGGGAAAGTCTGCGTTATTTTGGTGTTGCAAACTCAGTTTAGAAGTGTGGTTCACATGAGTTGCTACCATCTCCACCCCTAACCATTCATCTTACTCTCAAAACCCTTTTGTTTTGTTAGGATGAAGCATTAGAGTATGAGCGAGGCATCCAAATCTACTCCAGTCCCATTGCCCCTAACGTCAGTGAGTATAGAGTAGCAGATTGGGGACTTTCAGTAGACAGGTACCCCAGAAAGGCTGCATGCCTCCCCCAACCCTATGAACTTCATAAAGTGACCCTCCTATTCACCAAGAGCAGACACCATCCCAATGCATATTTTCCTTCCCAGGATATTCTCTGGCTCCGTGTGTGTTAGGGATGGTTTCTCTCTCCATTTCTTCCTTACAGAATTTCTCCTGCTGCTCTTCCTCACTTGGCTTCTGCTGCCCTCCATGCTTCCCTAAACCTTACTTGGTGTGTCATTGCTCAATGACAACTTCACTTCTCTGACACCTTTCTGCTTCCCCTGCTCGATTCTAGGTCTGTGTGTGTTCCTTCACTTTGTCCTCCTATAATACCAAAACACACATCTGTGACACTGCATGCATTGTTCTGAAAGGGCCTGCGTGTGTGTCTCTTTCTTCTATTAAACTGTAATTTCCTTGAGGTTTGGCCCTGCGTTATACCCATCTTTGAGACCACAATGACAAGCCACATAATATATGGTGTTTAATAAATGTGGGTGTGTATGAATGAGTATTCCTACTGTGTGTCTGGGTTGTTTTGCTTCTCTGCAATTCCTCTTGTCTCCTCACCTGGAACAGGAATAGATGAAATAATTCAAACTGGGAAGCAGGAGAGAATCCTGGCTCCCCAACACTGCTTCCCTGTCTTAAATGCCCAACAACAGAGTTCTGTTCTCACAAACTTGGATGCCCTTCCCCTTTGGTGTGCAGCTAAAATCTACCCAGACTGGGGTTAGCCTTTCAGAAAAGCATGCATGACGTGTCTTCTGCAGAGTTCTGCCTGTCCCACCAGGTCCCTTACCCCATGTCGGAAAGAGGCTCCCAGGGCACATTTCTGTCCACGCTCTGTGACACTGTCTTTTATCTGTGGCTCTGGGAGCTGACTCAGCCCAGTGGACCATAACTTGCAACCACTCTCTTCTCTGCTGGCTCCATCAGATGGAAGTCAGCATCCTGTCAACAAATTACCCCCAGTTCAAGGCTTCCCTGAATAGTCACTCTGTAACCTCCTATTTAGGGAATGAAAATGAAAGCCTTAAACGCTTTCAGAGATTTTCTCGCACTTACTTACCTTATAACATGCTGCAGAGTGAGACTAAAGAATCCTCACTGAATCACCACCACAGGATGTAAGTAGCTATGACCGCATGTTTGGACATAACAGAACTGAAAATAACTTTATAATACCATGTACAGCCAAGAAATGTCAAAACAAGATTACAAATTCAGTCATTGCTAGGGATTTTTTCCCCATTTAAACAAAAACACTAAGTACAAGTATTACTTGTGAATTAAAAGTAAAATAAATTCACTAAAAATAAATACAGGAAAAACCATTAAAAAGGAGATCTGATGTGCATCTTTTAAACTGCCTTCTTATCTGCCTGAGATAAATTCTTTATGATGTTTTTCTCCTGACCCTCTCCCCCACCACTAGCAACTTCTCACAGCTGTGCTGTCAGCTAGGTAATAGTGAGCCAGTGAGATTTCAGCAAAGAGCTTGATGATCCCTTTCCTAGGGTCTGAGATGGTCCCCTTCCCTATTAAACAAGGCCAGAGAAGGGAGGCATTGTGAAAACAAAATTAGTTCTTAGTTAAGAACTTGGTTCGTCCCAAGAATGGCTGTTACAAGGTCAGGAACCATTCAAGGCATTTCAAACTCCTCTCCTGTGATCCCTGAAACCCCCTTGAGGCAGATACAACCACTATCGCCCTCCGTTTCACAAATGAACCTACTGAGGCTCAGAGCAGCTAAGTTACCAAAGCAGATCTCAAACTTATCCCCAGGCAGTCAGACGCAGAGACCTCTGCTCCACAGATGCTCTGCTCACTGGCTTCACTTCCAGGGTTGAGACGGGCAGACTTCGAGCGGCCTGTGGACTTAGTGATCCTGTGCCTGGTGCACAGCAAGACAGACCATAGTCAACACTTGAATAATAGAATTTTCATGAGTGATTAAAGTAAAAGCCAGGATTTAGAGATTGAGAGTTGATTGTTAAGGGATAAATGATATTTGGAACGTCTTACTGGATTTGATTAAAGTGAAAATCAAAAACCATCACAAAGATGATTATTTAGCAGTGGTACTTTAAGGACTTTTTTGTGGCTTAAGTCATTGGCACTCCAAGCTTGAAATCTCAGTGCTCAAAACCAGAATGTAATTGATCCTTGGAAAATCAGAGGTTAGTGCCTTCCTTGGCAAGCTGCTTCTGAGCCTGGCTACACTGTAACATAATCATCCTTTGAAGACTGAGATCTTGTTTTATGTTTTCTTCCTCTCTGCAATGCCTAATATCTTCCCTTGTACATAATAGATACTTTGAGACTGATGGGCAGACAGAAGTCACTTTATATTGCTTTAGGGGCTCTGAATTCAAGGAAGAGTTGATTTCTGGGTTCAAAAGTATATTATCAAGGATTGATTAAGCAGGAAAATGTTTTTTTTTTTTCTTTAGCATCCTAGATGTCAGTACCCACGTCCAATCCATGTGTCACACTGTGCCTCTGTAAACTAATGCTTTTGGGGAAGAGAAACCCAGCATGAAATAGCAGGCAGTGAGGCACAGAGCCAGACTCAATTGAGTGTCCTCTGCTGGCCACTGCCACAGATTGGACCACAGGAGGCACTGGGTCAGGGTGTGTGTTTGGAAGCAGACACCTGCAGAGGTGAGCTCATAGCCAGTGCTACGGTCAGTGCTAGAGCACTAGGACCAGAGACGTGACAGTGTGAGTGGACAGTGCGCAAAAGCTGGAATGCATGGCCAAATAGAGGAGGTGGATGGTGTTAGCTAGCAAACACGTTCTATGGTCCTTTCAGAGACTGGTTTTTTAAATTATGCAAATTTAAACTGCATGTGATGTTTTGTTATACATTATAGATATCAAAAGTAACTTTTTTATATTTCATATAGTAAGATAATTTCTACAAGTAAGCAGTTTAACATACGTATCGTTGTTCATGTTCACCTTTTTTCCTATGGTAAGGGTTCCTAAAACTCTTGTCTGTCAGCAAATTGTTAATGGAAAATATTAACCATAGTCCTTTTGCTATACATTAGATTACTAGATTTGTTTATTTCACATAATTACAGTTTGTACTCTTTGACCCACATTTCCATATTCCCTCTTCCATGCATTTAAACAAGCATTCTACTCTGTTTCTCATCAGATTCTTCAGATTTCATAAGTAAGAGAGGTTATGCAATATATTTTCTGATTTCACTTAGCGTAATGTCCTTCAGATTCATCCAAGTTCTCACAAATGACAGAATTTCCTTCAGATTGAGGTCATATCTCTTCATCCTTTTATCTACCAGTGGACACTGAGGTTGATTCCAGAGCATGGTCCCTGTGAACATAGTGGTACAGACAGTTCTGTAAGATTAACTAGATTCATTCGTTTGGATGTATACCTAGTCATGGGATTGGGGTGCCCCCTGATAGTTCTGTTTTTAAATTATTTTAAGAATCTTCATACTGTTCTTCATAATGGTAATATAAGATTACATTCTCACAGCAGACATGAGGGTTTCCTTTTCTCCACACCCTCATCATATAACAAATGTTGATCATTAGTTCTAATAACCAGCATTTAATTGAGTGTTTACTACGTGTGAGGTGTGATTCTAAGCATTTTGTAAATATTTCATGCTTGTAACAATATGTGTCTGAAGTACTATTATTCTTATGTTATAGATTATGAAACAGGCATGAGGCGTTTAAGGAGCTTGCCCAAATGATCACACTTAGTAACTCATGAAGCTACCTGAGCTCATGCTCTTAGCCTCTGCAGTATGATGCCAATTCTTGAGTGGTGTTTAGCTTGGTATTCAAGTTTCTTCTATTTCCAAGAACCTCATTTTAACAGTCAGTCCTCGACTTACATTGACCATATGCATTTATCAGCCTCTATCCATCCACAGATTTTCTTACCAGAACCTAGTTGTGTAGCTTCCCTTCTTACACTATAAACTCTCTATGGGTGAAGAGTCGGTGTCAGTCAATTGTGGTCATTTCAAGCCGTGTTCACAGGAAGCCTCTGGGAGCTTTATGAAGATACTGCTAGATACTGGGTGCCCTGTTATCCTCTGGCCCATTACTGCTATCCCTGGCCCTTGGGTCAGCAGTAACAAGCAGTGGCAAACCGCATTCAACAATGTGTCCCAGCCTGAGCATACAGCAGGAAGCAGGATGGCCTTGCTGTGCCTTCTGGAGCTTAGTAACAACAAAGAAACAGTAAGATAAGCGCAGGTGTGATAATTGCTCCTTTAAAAAAAAACAAGAAACAGCAACCCAGAGTCTGAGGTGGGGACTAACAGTGGGGTGAATAGAACCTACTTTAGATGCATAGGTATGGGAAACTCCTTCTTAAGGAAGTGAATTCTGAACAAGAATGATTAAGATGAGAATGAGAAGATGCAAGGGAAGTGCCTTGTAGACAACAAAAATAGCATGTTGAAAGACCCTGAGGTTGGCGGGGCTTTAATTGTTTATTAGTGGAATTCAGTGAAACTCATTATACTTAGACAATTCCCTCTTATACATTCCTGTCAAGCCATTGTTTACCAATACATCTCCTACTGTGGTTCCAAATTGTTACAGCTTGTGTTCCCCTAAGACCTCAGGCAGTCATAGTTGGAGCTTTTCAGTGGTGTTAGATCTAGGGTATATGATTCTAGGATTAAGGGTGCCTCACCTGGGTGTGAGTACTACCTGCCCTCAAGGTGCGTAGCCTGGATAAAATATTAAGGACAGAACAGGGTTGCTGCCCTCACTTGCTGCTTGCTGCCATGTCACCTGGCCTTGGAGCCAGCTGCCTATGAACTGAAACCTCTACAAATTATGAGCTGCTATAAACCTCTCCTCTTTTGAGTATAAGATATTTTGTCTCAGCAACCATAAAATTAACTGAGATACAAGACCATTTTCAAAGAGATGTTGACTACTTACTGTGGAAACAGAACAGATCAGAGGCAGAATCAGTGCCACCCTAGTGGGAGTTGTTCATTTATATCCCCATTTGTGTCTTAATCCTTGTGTGTATAGGGGTCAGCAAAGCAGTATGTCAAACAGCTTGTATTAATTAGATCTCTTTATTCACTGACACAAAGTATGAAAACAATTGTATTTATCAAAGGGGATACTTTTAGTTTACCAGAAATTCTTTTTTCCTAAAATTGTCTAAATTCTGGGGTTATGTTTTTATTCCCAAGGATTGTGACTTCACTACGTTCTTCTTAAGATTGTTTGCAGATATCATGTAAGAGGGGTGCATTTCTAGTCTGCAGGAGGGTGCTGAGCACTTAGGGATCAGGGACACATCAGTGCAGATGGAAAATATGCCAAGTTGTTTACATGTGGACACTGCCTACCTTCATCTGATCTTTCTCCTCCCCCATGTTTTAGATTAGTCCCTTGAAAGCTCCCATTTCCCCACCATTCATAAAGGGTCTATAAATTATTTAAGAAACAGAAAACAGCCCTTATCCCATTGGATTTTTCCCCTCAATCACATGAGTCTTTTCTCTGAGCACATACACATGGCCCAGACTCACTGTCAGGGGAGATGTAATGCCAGCATCTGGTGTTAATATCTACTGTTGACATTTTGGGAAAGAGAACATGAGCTATTAGGGAAGATGTTTGCTTGTACCTAATTAATGTCCCATTGTATCTCCTCTTGTTGTCAGCTCTGCCTCACCATCCTGCTTTGGCATTTTCTTTTACTGGCTAACTTTAAAAGTTAATTATTTCTCTGTTGAATGTTAAATGCCACCAGTTTTAATGCTGTTACTCGGTGTGAATTATTAGTTATCAAAAACCAAAATGATCTGTGCATTTATCAGCTCTTACCTAAGGCCAGTGTTCTTGCTAATCATTCTTGTAAAGTGCGATAGCATTTTGCTGATGTCTGGCAACATAGTCTCTCCAACAGATGTTAATTTCTGACTCCCTGCGTTCCTGTCCTTGTCTATGTAAGGAATAGATACCAAGTCCCATTGTACCATCTAACAGAAACAGTTGCTGACAAGTCCAGTTCATTTTGTTCATTTTCTTCCAAGTTCATTTTGTTCAAATCTCAAATCACTGTTCAAACTTAGCAACCCTAGTAGGTACGGACAGTAATGAGGGACCTCCAATAGAATGATTCTCTACTAGCTCTATAAAACATATATTTTGGTGGGAAATCACAGCTGTCAAGATTGGTTAACAAAAATAATAAAATTTTGAACTAACAGATATTGTTTTCTTTCTTAATCCTCTTGACAGCCCTCTGAGATAAAGACTTAATGATGAACAATTTGAAACTTTTAAGAGTTTATTGATCATCACATGGCTAGTAAGTGGTGGGCCAGAATGCCAAGCTGGCAGTCCAAGCAGTGCTGTGCTAAGATGGTGACTGTGACACACACTTGGCTCTAAGTATGCATAATTTAAATGAGGTGAATGTCATTTAGACATACTCAGCATAGGAAAGACTACCTAATTCCCAAACTGTAGTGTAAACAGTCTTTTAATGAAATGTCTCATTCACAATGTACTCATGTAATTGATAGGAATGATAATATTTCAGAAATACTGGGTTACAGAAAAGCAGGTTGCAATCAGTTTCATCGGTGGCTTTTTACTTCTTTAATGTGATTACTAGAACTTTTTATTTTCAAGCACTGGGGATCAAACAGAGACTTTACACTGACCTACATCCCCAGCCTTTTTAAAGTTCTTCCTTTAGAGACAGGGTCAATTGCTCAATTGCTATGAGCCCAGGCTGGACCCCAACTTCTCACCCTCCAGCACTGGGGTTATAAATGACTACACCTGGCCAGAAAAGTTTAAATTTCCTATACTGCTTGCCTTGTAGTTTTGTTAGACAGTGCTGCTACAAAGTATACAGTGTGCTTTCTGGCCTTGTGAGCCTGTGATCCTAAATTATCCAATGGATAGGCAAAAATTACCGACTTCCCCCTCTGCTTTCTGGTCATTTCATCTCAGAAATTCAGGACAAAGTACATACTTTTTCATCTGAGCTTCTACCAAGAATCTGTCTGCTGGCCCTACCAAATGTGGAGAGATAAAACACTGGTGTGTTATACATTAACAAGATCAAAAGGAGAGCTAATGACAGAAATGTGGCTGCTGTTAAAACGTCCTCCAGAGGATAATCTGGGCAGACTTTGTTCTTCTGAGGGCTGCAACCCCCTTAAATATCTTCCAGAGAGTCTCTCAGTTGTGTTTCCTGAGGTTCACCTTTGCCTTCCTTCCAGTCCCTGTCTGCCTCTTCTGTTCACCCCTCTCTCCTGGTTGCGCCCTCTTCTCTCTGGGTGTCCCCGCAGCTGGGGTGGCTCTTTCTGCTAAGCAGTTCTCTGACACTGGGCAGGTCTTTTTTCCCTGCCAGTGAGAGCAGAGCGTGTAATGGTGTTGCCCTCCACCGGGGATCTTTGAGAAGCTTTATGGCTCTAGCAGGCATGCGGGAGCCAATCGCAGGCACTCGCGGCTGATATATGACACTAATATAGGGTTCACTTTTATTCTCAACCTAAAAAAAGATAGATTGTTCCAAGTTTAGACAGGCTGTAAAATCATGTGCTTCTGGAACCATGCTGCCTTCCCCCCGGGACCACTCTAATTGCTTTACATCTGTACAAAGGTTCCTTGTAATCGGGCTTTCTGCCTTCATTTGTCTTCTTTTCAGCCTCTTAGTAAAGACCTTAATTGGTCTTAGTGGGGCTTTTTTCAGTTAGTGCAACTGTACCTTTAGGGCTGAACAAGTACCAGACACTACCTGCAGGGAGAAGTGAGGGGATGGGAAAGACATCAATACTCCTTTACCTTTAACAGTTTAATTAATGTGCTCAGAACAAGGAGCAGTTTGAAGAAATTTCTGCTCCTCCGGGACCCTGTTATGGATCAGACATAATGGGGGTTGGGTGGAATTTTCTAGATTTCTTTCCTGCTTCAGTCTCTGTGAGCACTCATTAGCCTCATAATTGTCTCACAGTAAACTGCTGTATCAGGTTTCAGTCTGTCCTCTTTGGAGGATCAGGTTGCTTTACATCAATAGACTGAAGTACTGGATGCATGTGAAAGGAAGTAGCCTCTAATTTCTGTTTCTTAGCTACTAATTATTTAATAATACATTCTATTGCCTATTAAAATGTGGCATAACTTGCTTGTCAGCAAAACTAGATGGAACCTAATCATTTGAGGAAAAGGATAATTGGCACTTGTACAGATGGCTTTTATTGCAAGTCAAATTTGTTATTGCAGCTAGAATTCCTTGCCAGATTTCTTGGTTCTGTTTGTGGGCTGGTCACTGTTGAAGGGGGAAGGAATTACTGTATTACAGCCCAGGCGGGTAAATGTGGCATTATTGCAAATTCAGTGCGTACTCAGTTATAGATCATAAAGGGTTCTGCTGTGTAGGTACTTTTTTTCCTTCTCCTTTACCGCCCCCCCCAACCCCTGGTTTTAAAGGACCCTAGTGAGTTTTGTACCACACCGAAAATTACCTTATGTGCTGGAAAATGCATCAGTGGAGACTTTGTTTAAACAAAGGGCGTTTTTATGATGGATAGAAGTGGCCAAACCTTCTGGATTTCCATCTAGTAAAAATTTGTGTAGGAAAATTGGACCAGTCCCAGTTCCTTAGTAGAATTTCACGAAGGCTTTCCTTTTGCTTCAAAATGACCCCTTAAGGAATGTTGCATAAATTCCAGAAAATTGCCCCCAGTGATTTCTGGGACAAATTAGAAAATGAAGGAGACACATTGTGTGTGGGATAATTTGACGGCAAGATTAGTTCACTGTGTAGAACAGAGGGGAGCTCGAGTATGTAGGCTCTAAGTGGGACATGTTAGCCAGCTTTGGCAGCAAGACGCAGATTTTGCAAGCACTTTGGAAAGAAACATTTTGGTAGTACTAAAGTAGGTGGGAACAGACTGCACCAGGGAAGAATGCTTCTTAGCCCCAGCTGCATGTCCCAGAGCCTCACATTGTCATCCAGAGCTCCTCCTCTGCCCTCTCAAAGTGTTCAGTTTACTCAGATAGGGCTCCATTTCACATTTGCCAGTCTATTTTATGTTCAGACACAAGGGGTCTTTCAAAACCCACAATGATGGTCCATCATTTAAGTTTTCTGGATTCTATTTCCTTTACTACTACCATGTCATTGTTCTTTTTTCTACTAGTAGAATTCTTTAGTTCTAATCATACCAGAGTAATAGGTCTCCTCTCTGTCTGGTATTTCCCTTGGAAATACCATTCCTCTTCCTCTTGAAGAGATCAACTCTCTTCATCCTTTCCTTTAAAGTTTCCATAATGTCCTCGAAGACCTAGAGTTACCAGTCAGTGAGGGCCTTTTCAGTTGTGAATGTGAATGTCTAGGCTTGATTCTTTAGAAAATCAGTATGAAGTAAGCTTGATGCACATAGTTCTGTTTCTTATGGGTTGAACTTGCAAATTACTATGATTTAAAACCTATAATAAGTTTGTTAAAGGAGAGAGGGACCAAAGCCAATTCTGAGATTTGGTGTGTTATATGGAGGGCATGCGTTATATACATTGTCATTAAATTTTCTTGAGCAAAAGCTACTGGCAAGTGGAAGGGAATTAAAAAGATGTGTGTTGAAATTGGACCATGGCGCCATATCCTGTTATAGAGTTAATTTGCAAAGTGTAAATCCTTTAGGACAGTGATAGCATGGCAGCTAACATTAGAGGGCATAAGACAGGCTGCTGTGGGTGACACTGGTCTCTGTGTGGATACATGCATGTGTTCAGGAGGTTTTGGGCAAGGTTACCTCTTGATTTTTTTTCTCTCCTTAGAGTTGACTCTTGCAAAGTTTGTAAGTCACAGATTTCATCATTTGGAATCTCAGGTCAGTTCTCATCCTGGTAACTCTTCTGTTGTTTATCTAGAAGAAAAGCCAACATGACAGCAAAGGATTTTAGACATTCTGCCATTCTCTATTAAAAGAAGCACCATTAAAACCACCTCTACCTCTGAATCTCATGCCAGGCCCACCTGTAACATTTATAGCAAGTGTACACATGGAGACCCACCATATTTCTCTCTTTTGCACTTTAGCTGTTTTCTGAGGACTTTTGCTCACACAAGAACAGTTATTCCATACATACCTGTGTCCTTCCCACTCCAGAAGCAGCTGCCTCCTAGCTAACCTCAGGCTTTCATTGTATGCATCAAGAGCATGGTCTGTACTCAAGGAGATGTTGTCTCAGGTGAAAGCCTATCTATGCAGACCCTGGAGGAAGCTTAAATCACCCCAGGAAGGGGAGTGCCATGGTCCTGACACGCAGCATACTGCTCGAAGTGGGGGGGGGGCGTGCAAGCTCTACAAGTCAGTCTCTGTGATTTCATGGGTGCTTGCCCTACAGCAGGAGGTGGGCCTATGAAAAGAACCTCCTTATGCATGGGAATCAAGTCATTATTGGCTTCTGCCTTTCCATTTTACCCTTACTCTTCTTGTCTTTCAAAAACAAAATAAAAGGAAAATAGAGTGGATCCAAGTCTTATACAAAAAAAATGAAACAGATAAATTATGTTAATGTATTAAGGTCTATGGATGCAACATGTGAAGGCTTAATTTTCATATTTAGTACTGGGATATCAGCTGGGGTCTTGTGCAAAAGATGTTTTGTGGCACATTGTGTATAAAAAGCCTGCTTTTTCCATTAACATTAAAAGCATAACATAACATGCTGCTATCCAGACACAAGGAATATCATACTATACAAGGACCATGTAAGGAAAATCATGGCTGAGAGACCAAATTAGGAATGTTTTCAATTTCAGCAGTCTAGAGAACAAGCAAAGTATTGTATTGATTTAGTTCAAACACAAGAACGTAGTTTGAAGCTTGCTAACATTTTTAAACACACTTTTGTTCTGCTTTTTTAGCAATGAGAATAATAGTATTTTTGTCAACAGTATTTTAATGTCCAAAGAGTTCTAAAACTCTCCTCCCAGATTCATTCACTTTGGTTTACGAGCTTCAAAAATGAGCATAACCGGACCTGAATTCCACCAAGAAGTCAGTGTAGTACGTTTTTTCTCTAGTGTGAATGTTACCCAGATTTTTAACTCTGACTTTAGTATAGAAGTGATAGTCCTTCAAGTATTTGAAGTTCCTTGCCCGTTGTTTTGCCCAGGAATGAAGAAGCTTATACTTTTATAGATCTTGACTTAAAAAACAAAAGTTCAATTATTCGGTCATTTACATGTGGTAAGCAGTGGCTAATGTTGCTTATTGTGTGAATGAGACAATTTACCCTCCAAGAAAAGAGATTTCAGAAGCAAGCCAATGTTGGTGCTGAAGCAAGTATCTTGAAATTGGTTCTTATTAATCTGCCATTCCTATGAGCTCAAGAAACAAGAGTGTTAGAATGTACTTTCGGGTTTACTTTTCTCACTTACAAAATGACAACAATACCTGTGTCTGTTTGTCAGTATGTGGTGAGTAAACACCTGACCAGCACCTGGCCCACATTGGGCCAACATCAACTGCTTTCTTTGCTCAACTAACTTAAAGGACATTGGGCTTAGGGACTAACTTTGACACATTTTGAATTTTAGAAATGATTTTCCACTTTCTTCTCCTTACACTCTTGGTTTCTTTACCCTGAACCCACACATGTGAGTTGCCATGGGCAGTGCTTCTCCCAGAGGCTGGCCTTGAGCTGTGTTTGTGAAGGGCCCATTATTACCATTCTACCCAAAGGCCTCTGCTCTGCTCTGCTCTTTTCTGAAAGTTCAGCCTCATCTTCAGATATGCAGTGAATTTGTTCTCCAAAATGATTTCCCTATAAAATTGGTCTTGGCCTTACCTGCATTGACCAGTGCCAATTGACCTGTTTGTTTCTTCTTATCTCCACTTGGGTAAAAAAGTGACTGTGCAGCAGCTTGGTCCAAAAGCTGCTATACCCAGGATCTCTTATAAAAACAGGTTCTTGAAAATTAAAGCAAGCAAACATAATAAAGGGAAGTATTGTGCTTGTGTTTTTGACCCAGTATTCTCATTATGCCTCGGCCTCCTTTATTTTAAACCGTTATGATATGGAGCCCTGTGCTTTTTTGTTGATGATAGTTTTCCAGAGCATTGCTGGGCTGCTTATGATTGAAGCTCCATTCTGAATAATAACTAGGTTCTTAACATGTGTTCCTCCTTAAAAGGAATCTGGCACCATTTGAATTGCTAGCAGCACCTCAAAACTGCTAAATTATAGAGTCCAAGGGGGTCAATCACCCACCAAAGAACCAAGGACAGAATAAATAGAACAGGGGAAAGATGCAAAAGAAAACCAACTGAGCAGAATCTATATGCTCCCTGCTAGAACTAGGGCTAGATTGATTGGGTTCTGTTTGAGACTTTTTCAATTCTCCAATGTACAAAACAGAAAAAGAGTTTCTAAAGTCAGAAAATTTCAAGACTATATATACATGTGTTTATACATGCACATGTCTTTTGTATATTCATACACACCCTCATCTATACTCACATACACACTGAAAGATTCTACTTTTGGGTTAGGCTTAACAGTTTAAAAATCAAAGGGAAAAGTTGGAGTCTGTGAAATGATTATTATGGAAACCTAGCTGAGCCTTTCCTGGAAATACCAAAACCACAAAAATTTCTTAGAATTTGAAAAGATGACAAATGCTCATTTATGCAGACCTCAGGATTCCAATGCTATGGCATTGTCATTTATTATTTCCATCTTCAGGCATGGTTCCTTTTAAAGTCAGATTGGGTGTTTACCCTGATGACAATTAAGGATGGTGAAATAGTTCCAATAAAATAAGAACCAGATCAGCATGGGGAGCAAAGCAAATCAGTCCCCAAATACCTGTCTTTCCAGCCTCACATCCATCTCTTCCCTTCCTTCCCTACTATGTTTCCTGCTTCACTCCCATGTCAGGGGAGGCTGGCCAGAGATTGCACAACACAATATACTGAGAGTCTGTGGCAGGAAGACACATTCAAATTCTGAAATGCCTTAGTAAGATCTAGTTTTAAATGTTTCTTCCCAAGGAAAAAGAAACATTCCTTGCAGTCTTACTACAAATAAGTATGTTCTCTGATATTCCAAGCCAGAAGAAATGTAAAAAAGTTGGAGTATTTATCTTTACATGTGAATGGATAGTAGTTCATTTAAACTTCTTGTCTTTATTCTTCATTTTATTTTTAAAGGAAGAGAAATATCAACATGTACATTCCAAAATATCCCACCTCCTTCATATAGTTCCTGGTTTTATTCATTTAAGTGTTTCTTCAGCAGATCATTAAAGAACGTTTTCCAGGAGTTGTACAAGGAAGTCAACACCGTGATCCGTAATCCGTGCAGGTGAAGATGAAAGCTTCCACTGTTAAGTGGCAGAAGAGCAAGTACTCAGCTGTTAGCAGCAAAGGTGCTGAAAGAAAGATGAATTATCTCAGTAACACCGCAGTGACACTGACCCCATTTAAGGTTAAAGAAACAGAATCTTTTTGAAATATGCCCTCTTAATCTTTTTCTTTCTGTATGTACAACAATGTTTTTATGAATACACAGATAGTAATTTAATGTGACATGTTTTCTCCGAGGTTCTCGTGAACAGTGTATCTTTTCATACTATTAACTGTTGTTGTGCATCTATTTTGTTCCATTCTACCCTCTCCCAGTAACATAGATAGCCACTAAGTCCCTAATTGCTGGACATGTAGAATTTTAGTTTTTCATCTGTATGTTCATTAAATGACTTTTTGGTTTCCTTAGAAAAATATTTTTGGATATGGAATTGCTATATCAAAAACACTACAGCTAGTGAGTTACTTTTGTACCTGTTCCAAAATAAGATTCGTATTTTTCTTAAAATTATTATTTTTTTGGTACTGGGGATCAAACTCACAACCTCACGTTTGCCAAGCAGGCACATATGCCGCTGAGATAAACCCCCGGCCCCCTTAAAATTATTTATTTGAAAATATTTATGCAGATAAAATAGCCCCATGTTACAGCTGAGTACTGTTCTCCAATGTACTTCATCAGATATTTATATAATTAATTACACTCTGTAGACCTTTTCACCTGTTTTCCATGTAGCTTGAAATACACATATATTTCATACTTATGTTAGCAAGTTTCTGATTGCTGTGACAAAGTACCTGAGAAAATCAACTTAAAAGGAGAGGAAGTTTGCTTTGGCTTCTGATTTCAGTTAATGGTTGCTTGGCTGCACTGCTTTGGGGCTGAAGTAGTAGGAGCACACAGTAGAGAAGGCTTCGCACAGCCGCCACCAGGAAGCAAGGAGAAAGAGGGGACAGCACTGGGTCACAGGGTCCCTTTTAAGGACACATGCCCAGTCACCCACCTTCCTCCACTAGGCCCTACCTCCAAAAGGTCCAGCCACCCCCTATTAGCACCCTCATCTGGGGATCAAGCTTTAGCACAGGAGCCTACAGGGGACAATTGAGATCTAAACCATAATAATTGTACTCTGCTTCTCTGAAATCTGTGCTTTAAAAATTCAAAACAACATAAACCAAACAACTCAATTCAAATCACAATGGTTATGAAAATTTTCCAAGTCTCCTAGACTGTTTCTACTTAATTGCTCTCCTTTAGCCTGTTCATCTCATTTGTCAATTACTTGTTTCTTTAAGTTTTTGAATAGGATCCTGTTTCTTTTAGAAGCTTGTGGAGTACTCAGCCACAGAGACCATGGGTTGCATTACATAGCTAGCAGAGCACCATACACAGCTTAGGAAAGGCATATATTTTAATGATTATTTAATGACTCATTAATCTGTTTTCTTATCTCAGCAGGGTGCATGGAAGGTTATGGTCAAGGTTATGATAATCCTATGAACTCAAATTTAAAGTTGACCAATATCTTTCTCACTTTATATGGAAAAAAGGAATATTGGCTCATTGAGAAAATACTACAGCTGTCTATATCAGGAAAGAAATTTATTTATTTTTTGAACTATCTGGCACCTAGTAGATAGTCCCAGAAAATGGAGTCCTTTTTTAAAAAGTAGGTTCAAACCTGATACCTGTTTCTTAGCATGTGACATCAAGTATTAAATTCTGTTTTTCTTCCTTTCTTTGTTCTGTGAAAGGTTGATAGAATTGATTCACAGTAGACTCTGTGTGAATTGAGACAAGTTAAATCTGTTTGTTTATAAGCATTTTAGTATGAAAGACAGAAGCAGAATGGGTTGTAATGCTAAAGAATTCAACATAGCTGTAAGTGAATAAGATATCCTTAGATTATTTTGGATAATGCTACAAATTTAAGTCAGCTCAATATGATCTGGTATCATAGATAAAGCTGAAATTTTGCTTTGTTTTCCTTCAGATGCTATACCTCTGTTTAAGTATCGTCTGTAAATATAGAAAGTACTGCAAAAGTCTACTACCAAAAGAATTAATAGGAATTTTTAAAATTAACTATTACTATTTTTTTTCCATTCTAAAGTACCATCCATGAAGGAATACCAAGGTATAACTTGCTCAGGTTTTTCTCCAGTATGTCCCTTATCGTCACTGACTCTCTCTTTGCTCTTTAGGGGAGAGGTCACTTTCATCACCAGGCAGCAGTGTGCAAATATTCTTGCATGCCATTAGATCACTGGATTCATAGTTGTGCTTATTTGGGTACTTTTTAGTAAAAGAAATAAAGCCCAGATACAGAACAAATCGGAACAAATCATCTATACCTTTGCATGAGACTTGTCTACTACAGATCAGAGGTATAAAAATTAAATTTCAATGCAACAAAGTATAAAGACTTACCAAAAGCCTGCAATTGATGGGCAACTTAAATGGTGTTTTTTAAAGCTGAATGTTCATGAACTCCTTTCATTTGTGTCTCACATCATCATGCTTTTAGTAATGCAGTGTGTACTTATTTATTGAGCAGACCCTTTAAGACATAAGATATGAGAAAGTGCACACTGTTATCTGGTAACTGACCATATTGGAGAGTTAAGTGTTCTGACAAGGAACTAAGTGTGTTTAACCTTCAGATAAGATAAAGTTTAAGATAATGTCTACTTTGGTAATGAACCAAAGCTGCTAAGAAACTTTCTACTCCAGGTCCTTTAAAGCAATGCTGTTTTCATGATAACTATGATAGTGTTAATGACCAGATTTATTTCTGAGAGCTATTGAACGTCCACTTTTACACTTAGAATAAAAGCTCAAGTGGAAGGAAGAAGTTTTAAACACACTACCCAAGGAGTCATTCGTTCACTTGGGAAACATCTTTTGGGCATCAATCATGTACCTGTCATTATGCTATAGTATAAGGCTTCTAATAAGCTGCTGACTTGGAGGAACTTCTGCTGCAGTGAAATGGTTTCCAACCTTGTCCTACATGTCACACTTCTAACACTGAAGTTTATGTGAGCCCTTCATTTATGAAAAGAAATTACCCCTCAGTCCTGTTGTTTTCACTTATGGATCCTTTCCTCACTGAACACGCCTTGAAACTCTCTTGTGTTACAGACAGATCCATAAACAAATATCATGACACATTATAAATGAAGTAGTAGAAATAAAGTTGCCAAGAGAATGTGAAGATGTGGCTGAAGCCACCTGCAAGTTTAGGAGAGTCTTCCTGGAAGAAGTGACTTTGAATTCTCTTGATGGATGTGTGGGTGCTCAGCAGGGAGAAGGGAACTGAAAGTGGTGTGGGCAAAGAAAGAGAAAGCCGTAGTGTATTTGGGGAACCATGTTGTCCTGTTCATGCATCTGGAATAGAGATGTTGGGAAAGGAATGGTGAGAAATGAAGCAGGAAACAAGGGTAGGCCTCAAAACCTATAGACTGCAGCAAGGTTTCTAAATGGAGACTAACATCAGGCTTGGGTTTCTGTGAGATAATACTAGCAACCTCAGGGGAATCACAAGGGCCCTTTTCATACAAGGTGTGGCAGTTTTACTGAGAGCACTCACTGGTAATGACATATGGAAACAGGGAATTCCAGAGAGATTCTGGAGCTGATAATTAACAGAAATGAGTGATTAAATGTTAGAAACTGGGAACTGAGAAGGAGCAAACAAGCGTGATTCTGAGATTCCTCATTTTGAAAGCTGCACAGATAGTGATATCTAATATAGGGAAGAACTGGATAGTTGAGGAGGAATCGGTTCCATTTTAGAGATACTGAATTTAAAGTCACTTTGGCACATCCAGATGCAGAACTTTGACTAACAGCTGAAAAAAAAAAGTTGAAATAAGAAATATTAGAAACACTGATGAAATAGTCATAGTGTTGAACACCTATTACCCCAGCCATTGGGAGGCTAAGACAGGAGGATCACCACAAGTTTGAAGCCAGCCTGGGCTATAGAGTGCATTCAAGATCAGCATGGGCTACAGAGCAAGACTGTCTCAAAACAAACAAAATCACTTATGGAGAGGGCCGGGTATCAATCATCACTACTCCTTCTTCAGAAAAAGAAGGCAATCTCTAATGGAAGCCATAGGCTTGGAATTTTTTGCTAATTGCATCAAAAAGATGGATGTTTGGCAAAGGAAACCATCAAGGGTACTGTTTGCTCTCTAGGAAAGACTCCTTTTGCAGAAGAAGAGTTTTCAGGAAGTGGAAGTAATAGTATGTTATATATTAGATGGGATAAAAAGAGGTAAACCTTCTGGAGAACATCATCTTTGCCAACTCGAAGACCATTTGGTCT
This sequence comes from Hydrochoerus hydrochaeris, assembly GCA_004027455.1. Lineage (NCBI taxonomy): Eukaryota > Metazoa > Chordata > Mammalia > Rodentia > Hydrochaeridae > Hydrochoerus > Hydrochoerus hydrochaeris. The sequence continues at coordinate 106,247 of PVLA01002820.1, forward strand.
TTGGCAAGAACAGTTTCAGATAAGAGTGATGACCAGGTTAGAATTATTCAAAAAAAGAATAAAACATACAGAAATGAAATGAGGATGATAAATGTGCACTCGGGGCTCAGGGTTGAGGGAAATGAAGAGCCACACTTAACGGGGAAGCAGAGCGGAAGAGTAGATAAGCATAGGATGCCATGTGGAATGTGCTTGTGGGCCGGGGACACCTCTGTGTCTTGGACTTGTTAGGAATCTAGAGTCTGACAGGATTGAATCTCAGGGCTACATTTACCAGAATCTGACTTTGATCAAGTCCTGTGAGCCTCAGCTTTCTCATTATAAAATAAAATTTATTCACCTCTTGGAGTTTTGGTTGTAATGAACTCATGACATGAAAAACATCTAGAACTCAGAAGGCACTCAGTGCATGGTAATGGGGTTTTCTTTTGTTTCACAGTTGTTTGATCCTATAAGGAAGGAGTATGTTAAAGGAAGGGAGGGGATGTCAGATAAAATAGACCAATGGAAACGGGACCTGAAGAGGGGAAGAGTGAAGAGGGACAAGTTTTCTTAGATAAGAGAAGGAAGGACAGTGATAAGATGAGGCATTAGGTGAAGGTAACAACTAGTCCTCAAATGCAATAAAGGTTCCTTGCTCATTCTTTATGTCCGACATGAAGCCTGAGAAGGACTATATTATCTCTGTCTCCCAAAGATGTAGGCTGATAGAAACACCATCTCAAAATTTGCATCTGAACATTGGCTTCTACAGTCATCACAGGGGAACATCTAATCTCAGGAGAGCAAGAAAGTGCCCAGCAGTAGAGGAAAACAAGAAATACTGGGTGAAGGTACTAATGACCAGAACAGTGGGTCAAGCCATGAGTATAATTAAGCAGGGCAAGAATATGTATGGTATCTATTTTCTTAGCAAAGTAGGCAGCAAAAATACAATCCAACAGGAAGAGATTAGGGAGTTGACACGAGCAGTAAATGTTTGAAACAGCCGTTTGTTAAAATAATTAAACGGGAACATAGAAGCAAAGGAAAAGGAAGTTGTTCTGGTTAAATATTTATCATTAGGGCTCCATGCAGAATGAAATGGTAATGCAGCTGCGATCTAGTTTCCTAGTTCAGCTGTAGCTTAAAATTAGAAGCTGCCCATCAATAATTTTCCCAAGGGAGTGATTTCTCCTGTAACAGCACATAGCAGAGAGAAACAGAAATGCACAAAGAGCTGGCCCTGTTGCAATGAGAAGAGAAACCACTGTGGAGAAACAATATGTGAGAAAAACTGATTATACTTCTCTCCCTGAAAATAAACTTGAGTCCCCTTTTATCAGTCCGTTTATATATACACCTGCTTCTAGCCTAGCACTTTGGCATTTGATAAGTTTAAGACTTTATCTTTATTCTCAAACAATGTGTAGTTGAGTGAGAAGGACAAAATTCATGCTATAAGTTGAGATTTGTTTTACATGCATCATTTTATGGAACAGATGGAAGTAAACCAAGGCCTTGAACAATAGGTTAATCTTAAGGGTGTAGAAGGGAGGAGGGAGGAAAAGCACAAGAGCGACGACATAATTGAAGGTCTGATGGTGAGCGTGAACATGGTTTCCATGGGAGACAGGAAGAGAATGACCAGTAAGAAAAGCAGAGGATTCTATAAAGGAATTGTGGGGTAGTAGGTTGAAGTGACAGGATGGATTCTATAATTACAAGGAGTTGGTGCAGTGTGGGAAGAAAGAAAGAATTATTTAAAGTCAGTTCATGAGACAATGGTCTATTGGGGAGAACCTATAATGAGAGAGATCAAGTTAAAAACTTTATAATAATCCAGCTATCTTCCTTTGTTCTACTCCCTACATGAATTTAACTTATTCCTGAATTTGACTTATTCAGAATAATATATGTCTTTAGTCTTGCTTGTACATCATCACTTTGAAAGGACAATTGAATACTCAAAGGATATTAGAAGACTAGGATATATTGGAAGCATGAGCCAGATCCACCTGATACAGCTAGAATCAAAAGGACTTATCAAGAGGGTCGGGTCGGGAGTACAACTCTGCCCCTGCAGAGTTGCAGTGGAGCCCAACATGAGCCCAGTCCTTACAGGAAATGAGGCTATGGGTTCTACCAAGAAAGATCTCAAAGACAAAGTCTTTTTTTCTGTACAGCTTTATCAAATCACCATTCACACACCACACAGTTCACTCATTTAAGGTGTACACTTCAGTGTTTTGTGTTTTTTGTTTTTGTTTTTTTGGTACTGAGAATCAAACTCACCTCACGCTTGCCAACCTCAGTGGTTATTAGTATTTACACAGAGCTGTACATTTATCACTACCCTCAATTTTAGAGTTTTATGAACAAATCCTACACTCTTTCCTCATTTCCTCCCTCTGCCCAGCCCCCCACCCTCAGCATCCACCACTCTGCTCCTACAGATCTGCCTGTTCAGGACATTTCATTTCAATAGCTTCATAGGAGTGGGGACCCTTTATACTCTATTTCTTTTACTTTTTTTGGCTTATTTTTAAGGTTCATTCGTGTTGTAGTATGTGTCAATCAACATTTCAATTATTACACCACATATATAATATTCCATTAGTGAACACACAACCTTTGTTTTATCCATTTGTCAGTTGACTGACATTTGAATTGTTTGCACTGTTTGACTGCTATGAATAATAAAAAGTTCTGTTGTCTTTTTGATTGTAGCCATTCTCATGTTTGTAAGGTAGTATCCTGTGTGTTTCTTTCTTTTTTTTTTTCTATTTGTTTTTGTTTTTTCATTGCTGGGAGTTGAATTTAGGGCCTTGTGCCTGTTAGACAAGCATTCTATCTCTGAGCTACATACCCAGCCCTTCCTGTGGTTTCAGTCTGCATTTTCTGAACAGAAGCTGTGTTTTCAAGACTAAGACAGAAAGTAAAAAGCATGTTTGAGAACTTTGACAGAAGAGTGAGAAAGAAATGTTAAATGATTGTTATGAGTAGAGGGTTTCATGCAGCTGAGGGCTGAGAGAGAGTTCAGAGGGAGTGGAAGGCATGCTGGAGCTCGTGCGCCATCTTCACAGCCACTGCTAGGAGTAACCAGCTAACTCTTCCTATCAATCCCTGGTAACCCTAAATCAGTGTCATTTGAAAAAAATGTTTAAATATACTAGTGCTTAGAACCTACTTCCAGCCAGTTAAATTAGAGTACATGGAGATGTAGCCAGGGTATCTGTCATTTTAAAAATCTCCCCACGATTATTCTTGTACATAGTGAGTTAAAAGTTACTGTTGTAAATAATTTAGGAGGATTAAATAGTAGAATGAATGTATTGATCTTATCTCACTGCTCCGAAAACCATCTGCCTCTATTTTGATGCACTTTTCTCACACACGTGCTAACTGAATTTGCCCAAATAAATATGAGACCTGATTGCAGTGTACATATTCTTGCCTAGCTAATGTAGAGAAAAACAGTGTGGGACTCAAAAAAGTTGACTTTTTCTCCCCAAATAAGCCATCAATTTAAAAGTTTGTTTAAAAAATTGAGTTATTTTGTTTCTTTTTCATTTATTTTGGCTAACTATGGGGAATTTATTTCCATTTCTTTGATTTCAGCATACAGTGAAGTTTTTCAAGATTATGGATTTTACTGATTAAGTATATATCTATTGTAAGGATTAATTTGATACAATGGACAATTGATATAGTTAACTCATAGATGCAAGCATTCCTGGTGGTTGCGTTTATTTGGACAGGTGCCATTTCTGTGTGAACTTTAACCTTTCTGATTGACAAGATGTATATACTGGTAGATGAGAGAAAGTAAATCAATCTAGGTGATGTTTTATCACCGTAAGATTAGTGATATTCTGAAGACTAATTTAGGTCTTACTCTCCATAAGGATTGAGGACCATTTACAATTTGTGTTTAAATTGTAGATTTAGTCGCAAAACTAGAAAAGATGAGAAGTGAAAATAGCATATTATCCTATTAGAAGACATCGAATTTGCAATGCTGAAAGTAAAGATTTTCATTGTCCAGATCCCTTCTTTCTTCAGAAAGGCCAGATGTCCCTAACTTAAATATGAGCTACATGATTTGAGAATAATGGAAACTTGTATTCCAGAAAAAAAAAGAGATAACCAAATTACTGACTGATGTTCTGATGCCAACCTGGTCTAAGACAGCTTTGATTTCATTGTAGATCGAGATGTCCTGTATAAGGCTAACGAGAAAAAGAGTTCAGGGTGAGGAGGAAAGTATGTTTTTCTTTAAGGACTCATATTTTTCACTTAATAGGACTGCTCAAAACCTATGCAATTTGAGGCTTCTCTTCCTCCCAGAATCAAAAAGTAGAGAGGGCTGAGAACTTAGTTCAGTGTTAAATTCTCGCCTAACATGTGGAAACGCTGGGCTTGGCCCCCAGTACCACAAAATAGCACCAAAAGCAAAACAAATTCCTGTTTGTATTTAGTCCCACCTTAGTTTACACTAGATTGGGAAGAAGCATAACATATAGATCATTCCTATGAAATGTATCATTGGAAGAAATTTAAATAGAAACAAACAATGGAGGGAAGACATGTTTACAACAGCATCATCTCCATTTTGCTAGCCTGCCGACCTGCTGGCTTGTTTTCATTGTGTATTTCATCTGTGCTTCCTTTCTCTTTTCCTGTTTTTTTGAAATAAAGCTATGTTATTTATAACCTGCAACCTGGAATGAAAATGAGGGATATATTACACATCTTTAAAAACAAAGAGGAAAAGAAACTAACTGTGTTAATAACTTCCTCTTGTAGGGCCTTGGCTGGTTGTAAGGCCCAGGGGACTAATCTGCTGAATGTGGAAGGATATGGAACCAATTGTCCTGGGAGAAGCACTACATTAAAAAGAAGAAGAAAAGTCATGGGGGGAGGGCAAGGCTCTGCTGATGAAAGTAGCTGTCAAATTAGCAGGTCTGGAAGTTGTAGTGCATATTGTTATGAGCTGCTCAAGTTCACACCAGACACCCAGCTCCATCCGTCTTTCTCAGTTTACATTTTAATTGGCTTGTAGTTAAGTTTTTTAAACACTGCGAGATTGCTGACATACACTGTAATATCGTGTGAATAATTTATGGAGGTTGCTCAAGACAATTTTTTCTTTGATTTGAGAATCTAAGGGGAAGGGGGAGAAACAGGGAAAAAAGTTGGTGGGGGGGTATATGGGAGAAGCCAGGGCAAAAGAGCAGGCACAACTGCATATAGTGAGTGGTGTGTTAGATGTTAAGTGTTTCTGCTGGTGTAGTTAGTATCGTTTGGGATTTCAGGGAAGTTTGTACAATACAATCTTATTAATAATGATTCTGTCAAGAGAGCACCCAATTAAATTGAATTGAGTTTATGACTCCCTCTTGGTTTCTTAAAATGTGTGGATATAAAATCTCTTCTATGTAAGTATTGGATAACAAGGGTGCTTTTTTTTTTTCGTGATTTAATGATTTTTGTTACTGCTGAGAATGTGCTTGTTTATAAATGTAGGAATAGGCACATTCCCAAAACTATCTTGTTTTCTGCTTATGGAGTAATCTAGCAAAGGTGGAACTGGTGCCAGTGGGCAGTCTTCCTCTCTAAGAGTGTGACTGCTCTGGGAATGGGTTGCTGGACAGCTCAACATCTAGAATATTATCTAATTAAGGCCTATGGGAGAGTTCTTTTCCTCCTCTAAAACCTATTTTGTCTTGTTACAAAATGATTAAATTATACAAAATAAGTAGAGTGCAAAGAAGAGAAGAAGCATCTCCCATAACTCCTCCTTCACTGATAAGATTGATGTGGTCTTTCTTTGAATGAATCTAATCTTTTTTCTCTTCCTATATAGTAAAAATAATTAGAATCCTATGCACTGTTTAGAAATCTTTTGTTTTCCACTAAATGTTACATCATGAACATTTTCTCATAGTCTATATACATGGTAACATTTTTAAGGACTGAAGTGTTTAACAGTGTGTTTTCTATGAATTATACACTAACATGTTTCTTGCTGGTGAAATTAAATATTGTTTAGTTTTTATCCATTTTAGAAAGGTAAATAATGACTATATTTTCACTTAAATCTTGCTATACATTTTTTATTATTTCTTTAGGGAAGCCTTGAGTACAATTTTTTTTTGAAACAGTCTGAAGAAACGAATAATTTTATCTTGAAATGTAGGATAAAACATTGTTTAAATTAATGATATCAATAATTTCTTCCTGTTAAAAGTGATGATGACCTTCAATCTGAAGTTCTTTCAAATTATTGAGATGGTTTTGTTTTTCCCTTATGAGATTTCTTAATCACAAATCCTGTTAGAATTAATGTGGGCTGTTTTTTCTTCACCAATTGGTATATAACTACCTACAACTTCATGTAATCAGTTGAGATGCTATAAATGTATTGCTTGTCAACTCCAATAAAAAAGAGGGCAGTTAATTAAAGGGATGTCTTGCTGTTAAACAAACTTGTAGTCAGTTGCTTGTAAGTAGCATTTAGTTTGATGTGTAGTCAAAGAGCAAGAAAATCAGTGTTCAAGCCAAGACTGGCTTTTTAACACGAAAATAGAAGAGTAATTGTATTGGTGATGAGATGAATGACCTATCAATTGGTGTGATGTTTTCCTTTTTTTAAAAAAAAATGTATTCATCTATTAGAAAGAAAATGTACATATAGATACATGAATACATATATATATATATATATGAAAGATACAAGGCCATAGCCTCTCTGATCCATGTGGAATCTTAAAGTAACTAAGTCCTTATTCTCATGCAAACCTAGCAGACACTACCTTCCCCAAATTGAATGTGGCTGCTACGTCACGAAAATGTGGCTGCATGTATGCACATACTGTGCCAAGGAAGTATAAGTAGATGAGCAGAAACCTCTTGAAACCCAGCAATGTGGCTGCCCGTGACAGTAGCCCTCTGTGGATCCAGTGGAGCAGTTCTACCAGTTGACAGCCAGACCTGTTAACTGCCCCTTTCTGGGAATGCTCCCATGCACTCCACCCCTGCATTCAGTACTTCTGAATAACGGAGGGTAGAAATATACATGTTCTGGATAGTGAACTTTAGGCAGAAGTCCTTGTGCCCAGAACATTCAGTGGGGGAGCCTATTCAAAGACGCCACACTGGCTCAATATCTTGAGTTTTGAAGTATTTGTGAAACAAAAGCATGTGTATGGCGCAGTACAAAATTTTTTCCTTTTGCAAAATCACATGAATATGAAAGTCTAAAACTATTAGAAAAGCATGACTGATTTTATTTTGAGGTTCCAATGAACGTCACTGAACTTTGGAGCCTCACTTTGGAGCCAAGAAACTTCAGCTTTTGCCAATAACCACATTAAAATGTGTTTACCTGGCAAGGGTGAATCAATTTCAGTTACTGATTTTCATCCTTTGTACTTGCTATTCATTAGCTCACCAACAAGAATTTATTTTTAATGCCAATTTTTTGCCCATATAGGCAGTATGGAAAGCAAGAGAAGGTATAAATTATGGCCATTTCCTTCATGAGCCTTGCAATAAAGCAAAGTAAATATGTAATCCACTCGCAGCCAGTCCATGACAATATTTTTGTTGTAACGATCCCACATTACAGGTGGAGAAAGTATTTATTATTCTGGGAAAGAAAACATCAATTGAATTAGTGGCAAACTGTGCTGAGCATGGGCTATCCTCAGAATGCAGTATGCTGAGTTAGGTGGGGTTGTTGAGGTTTGCCTTCTTTCATGAGCTTTTATGAATTAGCAAATTCTAAACCACCTGTTTTCAAATTACATACAGCAATTGGTGCTTACCCTGATTTTCTCTCTTTCTGCCAAGTTTCAACCTGTAATGTATTTTAAACTTCAGTTCTGAGCATTCCAAACCAAAGGAATTATAGCAGGTCCCATCCTAAATCATAATATTTTCCTGATAATATGTTCAATCTTGAACTAATGATCACGTTTGAGAAAGGGGGAAGTGAGAAGGGAGGAACAGACAAGTTTGTTATATTCTTGTTAACACGAAAAAGATGGAATCAGTAAGATGCTCAGAGTTCTCTACTTTTCTTTTCCCAGATGACCAAAGGGAGAGATCACTGTTGTTTATGAAAGGAATGAACTAAAAATATCTGTGCATGGCTGGGGATTCAGCTCAGTGGCACAAGTGCCTGCCTGGCAAGCACAATGTCCTGAGTTTGATTGCCAGTACCAAAAAATTAAGATACTGTCTTTGTTAAATGATAATTAGCTATAGAGATGGCTATAGAAATGTTTGCATTTAAACCTTTCATAATTCTCCATATATATATATATATATATTAAATACACTACTTAATTATTCCTTTCCTTTGGAGCATGGATTGGCAAACTTTTTCTGCGACTGGCCAAATAGCAAATATTTTTGCCTTCACAATAACATAGTATATCCTTTGTTTTGTTTTTCCAGTCTACTTTTAAAGTATAAAAAATAAAATAAAAACTAAGCTTATAGACTGTATAAGAACTAACTTCAGGCAGTAGCTTGCTGACCATCCCCTAGAGAAGAGAAGCAAGGGGCAATCCAGGATGGGCACACATATCTGAAAGGCCTCATGGATTCCCTCTTGCCAGCACTTGCTTTGTTCTGTCCTAGTCACATACAGAAGCTGGCCCCTTGGAGCCATGCTCTCCAGTGTGATGTAATGGTGTGAAATGGTGTTTCCAGTAGAAGGCTGCAGGGGTAAATCTGTCTCTAATTAACCTGTTCATTTAGTGCCATTATCCATTATCTTGGACTCAGTTCTGCTCAGAGAGGATAAGGAAAGTGCTTAATTATAGTAACTGTTTCACATTGTCTGTGTTTGCATGATGAAGAACAAAAAGCCCAGGAGATGAAGCTGTCAGTCACTACGTGTCTTTGGGAGCCTCTTGATTTTTAGCATTTAATAATCAAGCTCTATTACTGAGTGTTGTTGAATGAAACCCCAGGTCACAATCCTTGTTTACCATCTGACCCAAGACATCTGGCCTATGTAAATTGTGGCTAATGTCCACCAACTGGATAATGTCATGAGCAAATTGTGGCATCACTGATGCTCGTTTATATATTTGCTCGTTGCCTTAATTACAGTACTTTAGACTATTGTTTGTCTTTTCTGTATGCATCTTTCTAAATAGATGTTAAATGTCTCTAATACTGAAAATGTACCTTGTATTTCTTGCAGCATAAAGTGTATCAGAATACTGTCACAGTGTTTTCATATAGTTTTTTACTGTGGTAATACATGCACAGACATGTTTCATAAGATGTACCATTCTGACCATTTTTATGTCTGCACACAGTTTAGAAGCATTTAAGTCCATTCACACAGCTGTACAGTCACCATCATTATCCATCTCCATAACTTCTTCTATCTCCAATACTGTAATTCCAGATCCATTAATCAAATGATACCTCCTATTCTCTCTTCTTATATCCTTTCAACCATTATTCTCCCTTAAGCCTCTGTAAATTTGTCCACTCTAGGTACTGCATAGAAGTGGAATCGTACAGTATTTGTCTGTTTGTAGCTGGTTTATTTTATTTAGCATGATATCCTCAAGGTCATCTACCTTGTAGCATATGTCAGAATTTCCTTTTCAGACTAATGTTCTCTTACGCATATATACCACATGTTGTTTACCTGTTCATTTGCCAGTAGACACTTTTGCTTCCACATTTGGGCTGTTGTGAATAATGCTGCTTTGTGACTATCCAAATGTCTGCTTTCATTTCCTTCATGTACATACATACCAAGAAGTGACCGTTGCAGGTTTTTTTTTGTTTGTTTTTTGTTTTTTTGGTACTGGGATCAAACTCACAACCTCGTGCTTGCTGGGCAGGCACTTATGCTGCTGAGCTAAATCCCCAGGTATTGCAATATTTTTTGAATTTGCAATGAGACAGCTTTTTTTTTTAATTCGATAGTACTTTAAGTATTTTCTCCATTATTTTATATGTCATTTACCTATAATAAGATAAATTTCATAATAAACCAGAGTTTTGTTTTGATGCAAAAACAAAGATTAGTAAGAACAAGCCTTTTCATCCTATGTAGCAGGCACTGGACTTAGTACTTTATATGAATTTATTTACCTAAGGCATACAATATGTTATCTGTGTGTTATAGAAAAAGAAACAGAGGCTCAAAGAAGTTAAAAAATTTGCCTCAGGTCATCCAGCTAGTAGGTAGAAGACAGGATTCTACTTCATAACTCATACTTGTAAATATCATGATGCCATTCAGTAGAGAAGATTACATGTCATTTTCCATGCCATGAAGTCACTTTAAAACTTCAAAATCAGAACTGAGTGTGGTGGCATGTGGAGTCAGCTTTGAAGGTGCATGCCTATAATCGCAGCATTTGGAAGGCTGAGGCAGGATTGTCACAAGTTAAAGGCCAGATTGGGCTACATAGTGAATTCAAGGCCACCCTGAACTATTAGTAAGAACCTGTCTCAAAGGAAACCTAAATAAATAAATAAATAAATTTCAGCATCAAATTATAGTTTTTAGAAACATAAAATTAGTGAAAAGTTGAAAGTGCTATACAGATGTAAAGTATTAACTTTAAATCTAGTGATGGACACATGTTAAAAGCTATAAATATTTGTAACAAAATGTGTCTCAGTTTTTAAACTGTGGTCTAAGCCTTATGCAAACTCATTAGAGCCTGCCTTTATGGTTTTGTTAGAATATGGTTTCATATACTATTTTATTTATATCATTTTCAATACTGGTTAAGACTAGCACTATCTTTGAAATTTCTATTGTGTGTTTTACAGCTTTTTTGATTTTAAGTTCTAGAAATAAGCCAGAGTTTTACTTAGGGTTCTTTATCAGCTCAGGATGGGAACTGTGATTTCAACCATCTTAGAAATCTTCCAACCCCTCAGCTAGGTCTAGATGTCAAAATAGCTAAAGAACTAACCTGTTGCAAAACTGTTATTTCAGAGGACAGAACTGAGGGCATTTTTTGTGTGTAGGTTCCAGAGAAATAAGATTTCAGTTTACAATAAAACATATAGCTGTACCGTCACACAAAGTAAACTGGCTCCCTCAAAAACTCTGTCATTTGGGACTGTTCCTACATAGACTAGAAAATCTTTCCTCAGCAGAAAGGTAAAAAGGATTCTTATGGTAGCAGGCTGAATTTCTTCATTTTAAGTGTTCATATATCATGGTATTTACTTGAAGTATTCTAAGTGCTTCATTCTCCACTATTATCTTAGGTAGTGTTGCATTCAACACAAGGCAAGGGCCTAGAAGTTTTGTCTGGTTCATTAGTTGTGCTGGGGCAAATAACTGTGCTGGGAGAAGTGGTTTAGAAACAGATTATTTAGACTGATGGGACAGTGGAGTCAGCATTTTACAACAGATTCTCCAGGATATGGAGAAATTGTATATGAAACAGAAGTGACACTGAGCAAAATGTCTTGACTGAAGAGGTTAAATAAATATATATTGATGTTTTGATTAACTGAATTCTCTGCAGTCCTCTTGGAGGTTTTCGTCATCCAACACAGAAAACTTACAGTCTCAGTATAACATTGGACTTCAGCAAGGACTTATGTATTAGACAGACACCAGTGAAATTCAGTTTTGTTGTTGGTGGTGGTTTTTCTTTGGGGGGGGTCGGTTTAAAATTTTAATTAATATGGTTCCAGAATCAACCAAAGTTAGTTCAAATACTGGAATATTTGCTGATACACCAAAAGTATTTAAAATTCAGTGCAGGTAGAGTTGTTTAAGTATCAGAAGGACAGACTTTCGTAATTTCAGTTGGGTGTGTTAGTTCTTATTTCATTTGGGTAGAAATTGAGGATTGCAGACTTGATCTAGAAGCCAGCCTCCAGCATTGACGTCTGACAGAAACCGCAAAAGCAGCCCCCCTCTCCGTTGGCAGAGGCAGTTTGGCGTCCCTGGCTGTGATCTCAGGAGAGGGCTCCAGTCCACAGTTTGGGCTTTTGACCGGGAAGACGGCTTCTTGTAAGGTGGGGAAAACAGAGCCAGAGTGGCTCCATGGGATATGAACTTGGGAGAATTGTGAAAGCCAAAGGACCCACCAAGGTTGGGGACAGAGCATAACCTGGACTGGCACCTGTGTGCCTTTTCAGAGCCAGGTGTCAGAAATGGGTAAATATCAAATTGCATCTGATTGCAAACAGGAGGAAGCAGGGCTCTCCTTACCTACGCTGAGAAGCCAAAGTCAGCTGGATGGTGTTTGGGTCCAGACAACTCAAAAGCCACAGTCTCATGACCTAACCAAGGAAGTATTCACAACCAGTCTGAAGTACAATGGCATGTTTTTCAAAATATGCCGTCAAGCACATTGATCTTTGGCTTTAAGTGATTTAAGTATTTTCTCTTAAAATGACCAAATACTCATTTATATAGAAGAATATGTGATAAATGCCTCTTTTAGAAATAGTCTGACTCATGATTTCTTTTTTAAGTAAAAAAGCCTGGCAGTGATACTGATCTTAGTTTAATTTATTGTTTATTACATGGTGAAAATCCTGAAATAGGAGAAAAATACTATTAATAGAAAAGTCATTATATATTTGAAAATTGCTGGCTGTGTAATTATTTGACAAGATAGAGAAGAAGAACAAGGATAGCTCTAGTGGGTTCTCAGTTATGCAATAGTGGTAAAATCAGATCAACATAGAAATATAATTTGATATTCTAGCAGATAACACAGTGCACACATTTGTCAAAACTGAAAGTATATGTACATTTCACTATGTACAAATTGTACTTCATAAAAAAGGAAAAAGTGAAATAAATGTATTGAGCTATAATTTATATAAAATTACAGTATTTGTGAGAGAAATTTCCCAATGTTTAGAAAACTTGCAAATCACTGATTAACCCTAGACACAAATGTAAGGAATTCTCCATAATAATAATTAAGTAACTATGAATCAAAGATGAGGGATTCATAGTGTTGAATCCATCAGAAGTCATGTTTTACATATTAAAAAAAAGAGTTTCTGAACATTTTAAGAAATTGCCCAGAGAGAATTAGAGACAGACCTGGAACCACTGGCAGGATTATAGAATCTTACAACTTCTCTCCTTCATCATTGACATTCTCTTACACACTAAGAATTCCCGAAGGTCTATTTTCTGCTCTCCTTGGCTTTAACTGCATGCCACACTCTCATTAATTCACTAATTTCAACGTTAGTGTTTCTTATATCAGGAAATCCCTTGGGAATTTCTGTGCATGCCAGCCGCTGTTTTGTGAGTGGGTAATCTATAACTAAAGTCTTCCCGGAGCTCATTTTCTACTAAGGCAAGTGCATATGAAATCTTTGGTTTCTGGGACAGGGGTTTGTCCCTATCCAGGCTCCCTTGCCATCCAGTTTCCCTTGTACATCCTAGCAGCAGCTCAGCCTCACATCTGTAATCTCATCACCTCTCTCTTGCCTTCTCCTCCCTTCCCTGTGCCTAAAGATCATCTTTTGTAGAAGTTTGAGGTCCACCAATTCCAAAATGTCTAAACTCCCTCAAATTGAATTCTTGTGTCTATTCAGAACCTCATTTTCTCATTTCTTCCTGGCCATTTCCAGTACCTTATTAACTCCTTCTTGCTGGCTACCTCCAACTTTGGTGTGCTGTATGCATCACTACCTGGTGATGTTCCTAGAAGGCACCTCTTTTATCAGTGATGGTGAAACTTTTAGAGCTTTCAATGACATACAGCCTGCTGCAGCACACGTGCCATAGGTTCGCCACCACTGTCCAGTATCAACCCCTTCCCAGACACATGCACGTGGTCACACATGTACTTTTCTTTGGGGATCCTTTGTCTGCAAATTATAATTTCTGTGTCTGGCAATAGAGACTACAACAGCATGGTTCCCACTCCTCTTTTAAATCTCACAAGTATCTGCCCTTATTCCAGCTTACATGGATTCTTGGCTGCTTATTTAGCCACTCTACCTTTGTTTATGCTGAGTTTTCTTCCTGGACTTTTTATGCTGATCCCCACCACACAATGCTGCTCTCTGTGCACTGTCAGCCTCTATGCATGTCTCGCTCAAAGACATTTCTAATTCTGATCACTGTAATTTTTCCTTCATTTGAGTGCACTAACCTCTTGCTGCATTGCATTATGATTATTCTCTTACTTTTATCAAAATAGCTACATAGATTTTCAAAAAATGACACATCTTTATTAAAAAATTGAAGGATACAGACAAAAATGAAAGTAAAAACTACCAGAAGCCACATCGCCCAGAGACATCTGTTCTCAAACATCCCTACAGACCTTCTTTTGTGTGTATACAAACACTTATGAAGTCTATACGGTGTTCTACAAATAAGATCAAATTCCACCTGGTTGTTTTTTTTTAATATATTCTGGTGCTCTTTCACTATTAATCAGTTGAAAACTAAACCACAACTAGCAGTGTCTACAGTTAATACTTTAACTGCTTTTGTTATTGCTGTTGCTGCTTTTTTTAAAAGCTTTCTTTCGTTCTTCCAATAGAAAATGCAGGGAGGAGCTTGTCCTAAGTGCTCCCATGCGTTTAGCAAGGCCATAGAAAACACAAGTAACAGTCTGTCACGGCACTTGACAGGGACTGTTTGTGATCCACCACTCCGTGTGATCTGGAACCTCGAACAATATTTGCAGCTCTTGAGAAGAGGTTGAAGAGTATTGACCTAAGATCCTAGAGTAAAGTTGTAGCCTTTTTAAAAACTGTTTTGAACAGCCTTTCCCTCCATTGCCTCTAAGAAAGCCATTCATTGTTCCTTGTTACACTCTGCAGAGATCTTACTCACTTAAAAAGCAATGCATTCATCATAGTTTCTCTCTTACAAGTAGCTAAAAGCAGAATCTGTTCTGCATCTCTGAGGCATTCTTCACAGCCTAGACCTCATGCTATCACTAATTAGCCAGAGCATTCCCTGCCAAAAATTCCAGTGCCTGTGCTTGAGAAAAAGCCATTTTTTTCCAAGGTAAAGGTGAAGCCTGCCTCTCTGTCTAGAAATAACTCCGTAAGAAAAGCAAAATCAGGGAGGTAGTGAACTCTCAGGTCAGCCAGTACAATGGAACATGCCACGGCCTCCTAGATGACTTCCTGTTTGCTACCTCCCTTCCTCTGGGAAGTGGGATTTCCATCAGCCTGTGCATTTGTACCCAAACAGCATACCTGACCACCTTGAGGCAAGCCATTTCTGCATCGTTCGGAACATTAGCCCCCATTCTCCATCCTTGGCTTCAGAAGCCAATCTACCAGTCAACTTCTAGCCAACTTCCAGCCACTTTCATTAATGATGAATGTGATTAGCAGCCTATGCTAGTTCATTAGGAAAAAGAAAGAAAGAAAAGGAAGAAAAGCCGTGAGATTGTTTGCTTGTCAGAGTGAAGTGAAGCTTGACGGGAACATCCCCGCTGTCCCTCCCTACCGCCTCTCCTGTTGTGCCTGTGATTTTTTGTGCGCATGTGCCTTTGGTTGCCCACGTTCCATGGCTCTGCCATTTGCTCAGTGGGGGAACATTTTCTTAGCTGAGCAGTGCACCGCTCTGCCTGAGGGATTGAGAACATATTGCTTGGCAGGTGGGCCTACTCAGACGCACTGACTGTTGTTTCAGCAGTGACAGGGAACATACATCATGCAGGCCCATTATGCCAGCATAAATCCATGGTAACCTGTTCAAAGGGCTGCAACCAGAAAACAAAGTGTTTGGGTCTTAATAGGTGATATTTTTGAAACATATAATTGGGATCTGAGAAGTAATTCTGGATGACAGGCCACTCCTTCTGCCATCTTAACAGAAGCTGGGCCTACAGCAAAATACCACTCCTGTCATGCAGCACAAAGATGATTGCCATTCCAGCTCAGCTCCAGGCAGCTGTGTACATCACTGCCTGTGCCAAGAGCTTGTCTGTACAGGGAAGGCTGCCCTCAGTTTGGAAGTCTTTTCTTTATGCATTGGTGCTCTGAACTACTAGGAAGGAACACCTGGGATTGTCAGTGTAGCATTTTAGACTTTCTCTCTTCAGCTACTACAATATGACCTAGAATTTATTTTGGTGTTGGGTGGTGGATAGGCTAACCTCAGAAATGAGCTTAGATCTTCATCATGAAGAGGAAGTGCTCTTCATTTCCCCTTGGGATCCAGTAGCAGAATGAGATACTAGTGAAGTCCCCAACCAAGTATAAAGGAGTTCAGTGCCACTAGCCTGGCTGCATCCCCATAGGAGAAGAAGATATGTAACTTGTAGCACCTTAGAAACACAGTAGATAAAACTGGCATGGCAGGGATTACAGAGGACACTTTTTCTCTGAGGTAGAGTAGGCAGACGAAAGAGCATGTTAGGCAGGTCACCATGACGTTTGCTTTCTTCTGGGGTCACAGTGCATCTTCTGCATGATATACATGACTCACAGCCTGTGTTGCTGAGTTCCTGTAGTATAGGCTCATCACAGGATTTATCTCACTGCATATATGACTTTCTCCTTTGTGCTTAGTCAAGTGCTGTTTTCGTGATAGGTACAAAAATAATAATGAAAGCAAGAAGCTCATTTGTAAAGAAAAAAGCCATTGAGATGTCACAGTAGAGTAATTCTTGCCTTCTCTTTTATCTTTTTGATTTCTAAGAAATCACAACACTGATATTTTAGTGTGTCTTGCATTTAAATTGCAAGTGATCGGCAATAGTGTATTATTTCATTCTCGTTCTACCAAACAACTAAACCAGCATCAACAGGGCTCAATCTGTGTGCCACAATACCTGCATCCTATTTTGCTACAAAGGAAGTTATTGAAAAGCAAATTAGAAAATGTCATGAGACCAAGGACTTTCTCAGTGTTGAGGGCCAGGGAGAAGGCTGTTAGGAATGTGAACAATAGCGGTTAATATTTAGAAAACTTCTCTTTCCAATGCCTGTCAGAGAGCAGTAATCGTGAGAGACACGGACCTCACCATGCCCTCACAATGACCAGCAACCTTTCTCCCAGTCACCATTTGCTTGTGATTCTGTGCAGTAAGGTGACTGGAGATGAAACAGCACTCTGCCAACCTGGAAGTTTTCATAGATGGTTTGGTGTTCCAGCCTTAGATATTTTAGGTTGTGAGGCCCATAGTAAAGCCTGGGAATTTTATCTTTTCAAATATTCTCTGGTTGGTTTGCACATAACCTGTCCATGGACTGTAGTTTAGGGAGTCCTGATTAGAGGAACATTGGAAGAACACAGTACTGTAATGCTCAACATCACCTGTTTTCCTTCTGCAATGGGTAAATGCTGTATCCTTTGATGTCTCCTTCCTGACCTGTTCTCCAAAAATCATATATTAGATGGATGCTTCAAAGAAACTTAAAACCAGATTTTGCTCCTTACAAAATATAAAACCAAGAGTCTTTTAGGTATGAAAGGGAAAGGTCATTTGCACGATTCCATGTCCGTAGCTTCTACCTCTGTAATATTACGTTTTAAAAAACAGCTTTGTGATATATACCGTAACGTTTACCATTTTAAAATACTGTTCAGTGATTTGGAGTGTATTCATAGCCATTTAATAAATTATGTGGCTATCACTGCTATTTCATTCCAGAACAAAATTTGACAAGCAAACAAACTCATGTTTTTCTTTGTTTCTTTTTTCTAGTGACCTAACTTAGGCTGCTAATCATATTCAGTCCCTGGCAGCTATGTTCCTACTTTCTATCTCCATGGATGTGCCTATATTGGACACTGTACCTTTGAAATATTGTAAACTGACTGAGTATGAGTCTAGTTATGTCTTTAAATAACTCTGAAGACCTTTCTTTAAAATGAGAGTTCCTGAATTTGATGTGTGATTTATGGGATAAAAACTTCATTTATGCTTCTACAACATTAACTCATATTCCCTTGTGTTTTTTTACTTCTCTTTTTATCAATCTTCAAATTCTTCAGAGACTCAAACATCCTTATGGTAAGTTACCCCCAACTTGCCCACAACATGAATGATCTCAACATACTATTTCTCTGCTCAGATTTTCCCAGTATTTTCCCGTTTCCCCTACTCATTCATCAAAACTATATATATATATATATATATATATATATATATATCCACCCTTTTCTCTCAGGCGAGCTCTTTCATTTGTACCCTGTATTCCATCCCCTTCCTCCTCTTTCAGAACTGGCTCTTGACTGCATTCCCATTTTTTTTCCTCAGCCTACAGTGAAACTCATATTCACAGTTTCAAAAATGTGCTTCCATCCTACTGCCCCCTCAGACTCGGCTGTATTTTTCTCTCTCTCTTCACTATCAAACCTTTCAAAAGCACAGTTTGCTCTTCGTTGTTTCTTTTCCACCCACTCCCACCTGACTTCTTGCACTCATGATTCCACCTTCACTACTTTTACTGAAATTTCTGTATTTTGCAGTTCGTGGCATCGCTTGCTTTGTGAGGCCCAGTCGCTTTTCCTAGTTCCTGCCCCTGTTTTTCCTTTAGCTTCAGTGCTACTCCACACTCTCCCTCTACCTTTGACTCTAGTGTCCCATGCCTTCCTGTGATGGGCGCCCGCTTTTCTCTCAGTCTATTTTCTCCCTTTCTAGTCTCATAACACCATATGGCTCCTAACTGTGTGGATAACGTCCAAAACTATCTTCACCACTTGGATGTCCTGCCAGTTCCTTAGACTCATTGCTTAAAACAGAACTCATACTCTGGCAGACTTTTTGCCATCCCAAGTTTTTGCCATGGTGTGACCCAAGGTTGAAAAATTTGATGTCTTTCTTTTTCTATCACCTCCATGGTTGCCAAAGATGACAGGTATTATGTATGTGATAGCTCTTTTATTCTTTGTAAGCTATATATTCTCCATCCATTGTCTCTACTGCTCAGTGCCCTTTCCAGGTCCAAATCTTTATTAGCTTTTATCTGGACGATCACCAGACATACTTCTTTCCTTGTTCCATTCCATCTTATATATTACTGCCAGGTAGTAATCCTCCTTCAACAGAGATCTGGTTATATCATTTCTCCAGGCAACAATCTTTCAAATTCCTCAAGCCATTCTAAACTCTTTAACTTGAAATATAAGACCTTCTACAGCTTGCATCTTTTCAGCTTAATTTTCCATTCTTCCTTATTTTCTCTGGTCCTAAGCAAAATACTGACCAATCTTTCTTTTACTTCCATAATTTCCAGAGTTTCAAACCCTAGCTCATCCTGTATCTTAGCTAAAATGATGTCTTTTATTTCTGCCAACATGATTGTATGTGTTGAACTCCTCTCATCCTTCAAATTCCTTCACTTTCATAAAATCTTAAAATAGTATCTATGTCTCTCTCCTTCAGATTTCCAGAATTCCATGTTTGTGCAAGATGTGGGGAAGGACTTTGTCTTGTATTACAGTTATTTATGTGCTTGTCTTATGCAATCCCCCAAAGGTAGGAGCCTTGCGTTTTCACTCCTGTAATAGCTGATAGTGTATCTTAAGTGTAATATATTCTGAATAAATATTTCTTGAATGGATGAATTTTTTAACCTCTAAATTACAGAAGATGTAAAAAAAACTAACCTTTTGGATGACAGGCTTTATGTCAGTGTCAGGATAGTTCTCAGTAGTTTCTGAACTATTATCATTTCCAGTCAATCTAGGTACAAGAGTTAGATGAAGGAAGCATGGAAGAATTACAGTGAACCACCCATCATCACTGTAGTGCGTTATACTTGCAGGATATTTTACATCATTACAAGGTACTTCCACATCTAATCCTCTCTATAGTAATATAAAGTTAGAAAACAATAGTTATTTGAACATTCAGTTCACAATGAGTAAAATATATTCGAAAGAGTTTTAATGGTTTAACAGATGCTAAGTTACTGGGTGGTAGCAGAATCTGCACAAAGAGACAAATTGGCTGTATTTAAGTACAAGAAGAGCTATCATAGGTAAGAAGATTAAATTTTATTTTGTATTTCCTCAGAAAGCAGAACATGTACAAACAAATTCAAACTTAACTAGGGAATAAAACTTGAAACTGTCGAATCCACTCCAGTATGGGGTTGACTGCCTCTCTTCAAGTGGAGCTCAGGTAGAGCAACATGCTTAGCTGGGTGGCTGGGAGGTTGAAAAGGGCCCCTCTGAAAGTGTAGGTTGATCAGGATCTCTTCAGATTTTGCAGTTTATGATCCTTTTCACGTCAGCACTGTGCTACTCTACCCCACAATTTCTGTCGTTCTTTAAAACTTAACCTTAAGCAGATGTAGCCACAGTATGGTTCAGTTTCTAAATTTTACACAAAATAGACACCCTTCCTTGTCCTTAGCTACTCTTTGTAGTTATCACTGGACCACTGACAGGTATGAATTAAAAAGAAAACAACATATTTTCACCAAATCCTTCAGTGTCTTGAGCTGCCAGCCCAAGGGGAAAAAAATGTCATTCTCCAAATGCTTCACAGATGCCATTATCACATGTAGCCGGCCCAGTCTGGCAAGTCCAGGGACCTGCCTGGTGTTGTGGAGCTGCTGGGCCAGCCCAGCATTCTCTCATTCTGTTGGAAGAAGGTGGGCGACTCTGATGAGCTCCAAACTTGTCCTTGAAGTGGGGAGTTGCCGAAAAAGGCAAGTGCCTCAAAACAGCCAAATGGAAATTATGATATTTCACTGAACTCAGAACCAAATCTGCCTTTTTTTCTTTATAGAAACATTTTGTGTGCCATGTGCCTTGAGAGCCAAAAAGAAATCATACTTTGGCTCTCTTTTCCCTTTCACTAAGCTCAGATACTGTAAATACCCTCCTCTTCTCTCACAACATTAAATTTTTCATGAATTCATCATAAAGGAGCCACTTTGTAGGTTTGGCTGGTACCAGTGAAAGACTTCATTTTCTATTTCACAGTAACTTTTCAGTGCAAAAAATTAAGGGTGCAATGTTGAAAGACTAGAATTATTCATCAAATCTTCAATGCCTGCAAATGAAGAGAACTTTTCTGAAACCTATCGAGAAGGATGCAGACGGACATGCATATTTTAACTGGTGCTTCATCTCTACCTAATCTTTCTTGGGACCAGGGTGCAAGAGGACATGTGCTTTCTTACAATTTTGTGGATTCATCCTAAAGTCCACACCAGCCCTCAAGTTTCTCCATTACTTTCCAGTTTGCTTAGAAGGTTCCAGTATCCTTGAGACATTTAACTGCATTTTGCCCAAGAATTTGCCTTCTCAACAAATTCCCTGGCGCTGGCCCTAGAACCTCATTTCATGCAAAAGGAACATGAAAGTCAGGAAACCTTGTTTTGAGTCCTGACTCTCCTTTCTACCACCTATGGATCTCTGGACAAGTTCTTTGTCCCTGATTTTCTCATTTGTAAACAAAGAGCAATAATCTCTGTTCCACGTGACCTCATGTTGCTTGGAGTGTAAGATCCTAGGATGTGCAGATCTCTCAGCCCTCGAGGTTCTGCATTATAGTGACTGTAGTGAGAGGAGCTAAAGGAAAACCATCTGGAGAAATTTTAAAATGCATGCCTTTGGTCAAGCCCAGGCACAGCGGCCAGCATTCTGCTGATGTATTAGGAAGAGTCCAAAAGAGATTGGAGAAGTGAAGTGATTTCTCCCTTCTGTGACCTATGGTCAAATCCTTTGCTTTGTTGTTCTTCTGTATCATGCAGCCAGGCTACATGTATTTTGTTATATGAGCACAACCTTTTGTGGAGTTTAGGCTCTCATGATGAGAGGATATTTACAAATAATTTACAGAATCACAATCACAGGGTATCTGTAGAACTATTGTCCACTCTAGGTAATTCATTCTTCCAGGTGAGGTCAGAAATGGAAGCATTTGCCTTCCAGAGCTTTGAGGATGCTAAGGAAGAAAGCAGATTAGCACACACCCACTGTGTGCCATACATTTTCAAGTATTCTCTAAATCTTCACAGCAAACTTGGATTTTTCCTGACGATGGTGTTATTGCTGTTGTTGTTGTTTTCTTGAGGAAAGTAAGTTGCCTTAGGTGGGTAGCATGAGGGATCTCATTTGACTCCAGAGCCTGAATTCTAGAATTTATTTTGCTGCCCCTCAGACTTGGTCTAGTCACGCAGTTCTCTTCGTCATTTGCCCGAGCGTGGCCCACCAGTGGATCCCTCCCAGACATGCAGGCTTCACAGACAGCTTCCAGTTGCTCTAGTGAAGTTTTTCTCTGGGGAAATTTTCACTGACCCATGGCTCAATTAATTGCCTGTGATTTCAAAACTGGTCAGGTACCCTCATAGCATCTTGTGCTAGTCATGTTGTAAAGTTCATCCCACAGAACATTGTAATTATCTGTTTGCTTGTCTGTTCTTCCCCAAAAGGCTCATGGATGGCAAGAACTACTTCTTGCCCATCTCTGTATCCCCTAGCCTTGATTACTACCTAGCCTATGAGAGGCATTCCATTTTGTAAATAAATGGACAGCAAACACTCATCCATGAGCAAAGATCTCCAGAAACATTTCAGCATGTATGCATGTATTGTGCTTTAGAATATCTTAGAAACATTTTCCAGATTTAATTGAGGCTTCTGGGAAGCCTTGCTGTGTTCCTCCTTGCAAGAAATAGAAGGTCGTTACCAGGAAGTCTCAGCGTACCATATTTATCTGGTGAGTTTTGAAAATACTGAGTAATGGTACTAATGACTCAACATAGTATTTTCCAAACTGTGAGGTAATCTTTGGACTTTGCGAGATTATTATATTAAGTGTACTTTTTAGTCTGTCAGTAAAAAATAAAAAGCCTGTATTTTCACATTAGAATTCAAAGAACATCTGCTGCATATTGTAAATAACATATTTTGAAAACCAACTGATGCATACTCAGCCTGCCTCTGCCTGCTAACTATAGCAGGTCCTTAAGATAAAATTCAGTTTGCCATTGGTACTGCACTTGCTTTGACATACAGCTGTTTATTGAGCCACCGTCTCCATGAGTCTTTAGAAGGAAGCCCTCTGCCCTTCTAAACATGCTCCGCAGCATGAGGTTTCCACTTTCCCATTTTCTACTGGGATTAGACAGCGACCCCATCCCCAGCTGATTTAGAGCGGTGGAGCATGTGCTTTTCAAGGAGTTTACAGAGGTTTTTCTCTGGGCCATTCCAGCCCCCCAGGATATCAGCCATGGATGGAAGCTCACTTCTTCTTGCCTAGCAGAGGCAGCTCACCACTCCTGCCAAGAAGGGTCCTGTTGATTTTGCTGGTCTGCTTGCAAGGGAATGGCCCCAAAGAGGAGTGTTCAAGGTGGCTCCTTCTCCCATGGGAGCAAGGTGGGCTCAGGTTGTATGCAGAGCCCATTCCTGTCTTCTTGCCTGAGGCTCATCTCCTCATGGGACTGAAAAACTCAATCAGTTTTTTCCCTCGCTCCTTCTCAGTTTGTCTTGTTAGCACTCTTTCTTAGCAAGTAAGCACCATATGTCTTCTTTGGGAACTTGTTTTCAGGAGATTCCCAGCGCATGTTTGCTGGCTTGGAAGAGAGGAATAGTGTTTTTGTTAACTAGCAATACTCACTAGAGTGCCAAATTTGAGTCTTGCCCTTCATGTTCATCTGTCTCACAGGCTGGTTTTTCCTGAAGTATAAATGCTGTATTTTGCTGGAACTTTCTTGGGTCACAGGAAGTAGCCTGGCTTATGAGCGAATTTTCTGAACCAAAAAGAGCTTGTGTGCACACTTTCCTATGCCTCCTCATTATCCCAGGCGGGTTGTGGCACACAAACACCTCTTCATTGTTCTTGCTTGCCATCCTCATGAAGAGCAGACCACGTATTAATCACAAAGAGATGCTCTGTGTGTGGCTCTTGTGCTTCCCTGCTCTCCACCATCCTCCCATGCTAGCACATGCAACTACCATGTTCTGCTTTTGAAATAATTTGGTTTCTGTAACATGGAGCCGACCACCCCCCGTTCAACCTTTAATACCTGTCTCTTTTGAAAGCCAGCTTGTTGAGCATCCAATTTGTCTCTTCCCTTCTCTACTTTCCCTTCATTCCTTGTTCTCAGGCTGTCTTTTATCAAAAACAGACAGGGTGAGCCAGTGACATCTCATGGCAAGTAGCAGCTTGAAGCATTTTTTTTAATTCACCTTGATATGTTTTCAGCAACAAAAAAAGTAAGGGTTTGGAACCTGTTCTATTCATTTCGGCTTCTACAGCCACCTTTTTAAAAGCTGCTTCACAAATAGCCTTACTGACTGTTGTTTGATACCTGTCTACCTGAGGTTCTGTCAGCTGTTTTGAAAGGATGGCTCTTTTCTGTTCCCTTGAGATTCACCTTACATAGGCAGGGGCACAGCTGTGTGTATTGGAGTTGGTATGCTATCAATTAGTAATGTAAAACCAGACCACCCCTTACTTGATTTTTTTCCATACAGGTGTCTATCAATATTAATAATAATTGCCAAAACTTGAATATTCTGTGTATCATGCTCTCAGGTTATTCATACCATAATCTTCTGGGGTAGGAAGAGATTGATGCATAAGAAGTTATATACCATGGAACTTGTCTTTGAACCTGACTCCAACTCAAAAGCTCAAGCTCTTCACAAATGAGAGCACTTTCCCAAGTCTGATACACAGTGGCACATGGAATCATGAACTCAGTTCTCTCCATGATTCTGCTCTCAAACAGAACTGAACCAGAACCAAACCAGATTTCCTCATAAGGTCAACATTGAACCTAACCATGGAATTTGTTGCACTTCTTGGCCAGTTCAGTTGATGACCAGAATTGTAGGAAGAATTAAACTCATGAACCAAAGTATCACTGTACTCTAGCTATTCACATAAAGTTTGTCAACCTTAGCCTTAAATGCCCTAGCTTTGTCCTTAGAAGTGCTAGGTATCTACAGACATAGGAGAGTAGGAGATAACTATGTTCTAAAGTGTTAAGGGATAAGACATACTCCCACTACCACATAGGCCTCCTTAGCCCAGTGATTCATGGCAGTATCAGGGAAAGCCAGGTATGAAAAGTACGGCAAGGTCCATAGGAGACAGAACTGGAGATAGGGCAGTGGGTTGTGATAAATCACTGAATTAATAATCACTGTTCTAAAACCATACATTGTTCCCCTAATCATGAAAGCTATCACTAAGTGAATACTGTGTCTGGCATTGCCCTAGACAGTTACATATGTTTCCATGTAAGCATTGCCATTACCCAATAGAGAAGGTATTCTTACCTTATTGTTTAGAGAAAGTAAGTTTATGGAGGTTATCTTGAACCAGATTTGCTCAAATCTTAAGTAAAAATAAAGCCCAAGATTTAAATCAAAATACGTGTCCAAAGCTTGCACTCTATTTTTCCCTGCTTGTCAGCTTCTCTTTGCCTATTATGAGTTTAATCAGGAACATGACCATCATCAGTGGGCCATTCCCCTGAGGAAAGCAGGATATAGATGGATCATGTATCTGTGGAGCAGCATATGTGATGGAGCTAAGTATACAGACGTATTCCCCTGGTCTCCTGGATGATCTTGTATTTTGAAGTGAGCCCGGGTTGCTATGTCTTTAGCATCAGTGGAACATGAGGTGAGACTGTTGCTTCATTGAGGACTATTTTCAAAACTATCACTGCTTAAGGACTTTGTCAGTGAATGCAGATCACAGGTTCAGAGACCTGAAGGGGTCAGAGATGGGTGGGGGGAGGGTTTCCCAAGCATTGCCTTATAGCTAGAGGGAGCTGAGAACTTCACTTAATTCTCTTAGCTTTTTTATATAAATGTATTACGTAATTCTAAGTTTTGTTGTAGCTGTAAGTGATGATTGGTTTCTAGTGTCAGATATATATACATTTATAAATATTCTAATATTACATATGGAAAACCATATTATCCAGTGAAAATGTCAATTGGGAAAACTAAAAGAAGTCATTAAAAAGAGTGCATTATCTGCATTTAACTTATTAAGGTTTAACTGACGTTCAGTAAGATGCACATATTTAAAGTTACAGACTTTTTAAAGGTTTGGTATGCATATCCACCGTAACAACATCACCACAACTAAGAGGATTGCAAGTTTGAGCCCAGCCTGGGCAACTTAGTGAGAGACTCTGTCTTGAAATGAAGTAAAATAAGATAAAGTAAAATACTGGGGACAGAACTCAGTACAAAGGGTGTGAGTTCAATCCCCAGAACTGCCAAGGAAAGAAAAAAAGCTAATGACCATCTCTCTCTCTCTCCCAAGTTTTCTCATGCCTCTCTGTTGTCCCTTTTGTAGTTTCACCACCCTGCTCCCCAGCATACACACACACACACACACACACACACACACGCCACTGATATACTTCCTGTGAGTGTAGATTATTTTTAAAATTTATTTATGATTTTGATGTTGGAGATTGAACCCAAAGCTTTGCTCCTGCTAACATATCCTCACTGAGATTACTTGGTATATCTAGAGTATCCCTAATAAACTAGGAGGAGTATTAGTATTATAATTATATTGTATCTATTCTTTTTAAAAACATTTATAATGCTAAGGCCGAGAGTGGTGGTGCATACCTGTAATCTCAACACTCAGGAGGCTGAAGCAGGAGGATCACTGCATGTCTGAGGCCAGCCTGGGCTACAAAGTGAGTTCAAGGCCAGCCTGAATTGCATAGTGAAACCCTGTCTCAAAAAGACAAGAAAAATTTATTATTCTATGTAATTATTGTGAGATTCATTCAGATTGTTGTGTACATCGAGTGATCACTTCTTTTTGTTTGGATGTATTATAATTGATTTACCTTTGCACCTATTGATAGAGTTATTTAATGAGTCATTTAATGTTCTTGGCTGTTACAAATAAAGTAGCTGTGAGTATTCATGTACAAGTATCTAAATGTAAATGACTGGATCATATAGCAAGTGTATATTTAATGTTTTACAATACTGTTAAGTTGTTTTCCAAGGTGGCTCTGCCGTTTGACACTTGTACCTGCAGCGTATGAGCCCTAACACCACTACATCTTCCTCAGCACTGTATGTCTTTTCATTTTAACCACTCTAATAAGTATGTACTGATATCTAATTGTGATTTGAATTTTAATTTTCATAATGACTCATTATTTTGAGCATCTTTTCATGTTTTCTTTATGTATATCTTTGTTGGTAAAGGTTCTGTGTAAATTATTAGCTCATTTTTAAATTGAGTTTTTGTGCTTTCTCATTGTTGAGTTTCTGACAGTCAGAGCCATATAGTATAGAGACTGTATTAAATAGATGTTAAAAAGGTATATATACAACTCTTAATACACAGATTTTTCTTCTAATTTTTAGATGTTTCCCATTCATTTAACAGTATCTTTCAAGGGATAGATTTTAATGTTAATGAAGCCCAGCTGATCAATCTCTTTTTTTATATATTGTCCTTCAGGCATCACTTCTTAACTCAAGGTTCAACGGTTGTCTTCCATGTTTTCTTATAGACCTTGTATAGTTGTAGATTTTATATTTAGGTCCCTGGTCCCTTTTGAATTTATTTTATAATTACTTTGATTGATTTTCTGTGCCATTTCTGTGATTTTCTTTGCCATTCTGTCTACATTTTGTGTATGTGGCCAAGGCCTTTTATTTGTGCCTGAGTTTGCCTATTAGATCTGTGGATCACATTTCTTGTATGATTCCAATCCCTAATGCATCCTCTAAGTCATTCTCAGTTTTGGTTAAAGTGAAGAGATCTGAGACACTTGTCCTATCTTTAAATTTAAAATTTTGTTCTATTTTGCCAAACTTTTACATTTGCTTTTTCTCCATCTAAGTAGATAACAATTTCCTCTAAATCATTTACATTTAGTATTTAAAGCAGTCTTTTTTGTTTTTATTTTATATGCAACAATTCTCTGTGTTGGAAAATAGCTAATTAAACTATATAGTTACAATACCCAGCACAACTGACATGAGACACTTGGTAGGGGTAACTGTTAAGTGTAGTAAGCCTACCATTCAGCTAGAGTGTTCTAAAATGTGCAGACAAACTAAAAGAACAGCAAATGAAAATCATAAGTTTCACACATTATGGCATTATTCAGTCAGTTTCTCAGAGAATGTAAAGAACTGGTTACTCCAGGAAATAAAGAAATTGAAGTGAAGAACCCTTCTGTAATTCTGTTTTTCATTCCTGTAAGCAGTATTCCTTATCTCTGGTATCCAGTGAGCAGGTCTGGTGGTTACAAAACCTACTGCATGAGGAACACAAATCTATCAGTGCTGACTCCTTTTCACAGTTTGAAAAATACAACCAGGTGTGAATCTTTGCATAACCTTGTTATTTGTGTAGGTCCCTTATACAGATTTCAGGGGGGCGACTTGTAACAATTTGAAAAAACGTTCAACCTATGTAGCCTAGAAATATTGAAAAAATTAAGAAAAGACATGTCAAGTACATAAAATATATGATGAGAATATGCTAATTTATCACTTACCATAAAAATATGCAAATCTATTATAAAAAGTTAAAATTATCAAAATTTGCAATGGCAAACAGATTATACAAGGCACCATCCAGAGTCGAGAGCGATGTAAACAAACATAAGGACACAGTGTGAAATCATAGCTGCATGAAATCCAGTGAAGTACATGCTGTTCTATGGTAACGATTTCGAAGCTGCCCTCTGAGCTCCTATTGCAAGTGTCCCCTTCCAGCAAGGTGTGATGCTGGACATCTTCACACAAGCAGTTCATCTCTCCAGTAATTGCAATTGCTTTAAAAAGCCCTAGAGCTGGGTGTAGTGGTGCACATCTGTAATCCTAGCACTCTGGGAGTCTGAGACTGGAAAATCTCAAGTTTGAACCTCGCCTGGACAATTTAACAACTAGACTGTGTCTCACAGTTTATAAAAGCAAAATGAGATCCGGATGTAGCGCAAGGTGAAGGCATTGGATTCAATCCCCAGTACCACTAAAAAAAAAAAAAAAAAAAAGTGATCTTGTGATTCCCAGTAGTTTTCATAAACAATGATATAACACAGAAAAACAAATATTAATAGACTGCCTATGTTATAAGTAAGGCTCCTAGCCTACAACAGACTGATAAAGTTAAATTTGGAGGGAAGGAATCAAAACAATTTTTGACATAAATGTTCGACCACATGGAATGTCTGTGCCCCTAAGCCCTGAGTCATTCAAGGGTCACCTGTAGTTGGAAGAAAACTAGACTTAGAATCAGATGAACTTGGATTGAATATCAACAAGTGTCTCTGTGTTGTTGGACATCCTTGGGTAAATTAGTACCTCATAAGATTGTTTTGTTTTGTTTTGTTTTAAAATAGGAGCTAGCTGCATTGTTCAGGCTGGCCTTGAGCTCACTACGTAACCCAGATTGGCCTCAAACTCATGAAAATGCTCCTACCTCGGCCTCCAAAGTACTGGGACATGTGTCATCATGCCTCACACAGAGGATCATCTTGAGGCGTCAGTGATAGGATGTGTGTAAAGACGCACACACACAGTTGGGGGCCTTCCTTGCTTGTGGCTTAGGTTCCTGGATCAGGATGTTTATGCTGAGACGCTTGTGCCCCAAAGTCTCCTCACTATGGACCTGTCACAAAGTTGAATGAAAGTAGAGAAAGAATAGCCAAGGCACAGGAACAGCTAGACCAAGTTTGGGAGGCCAGGAAGTTAAGTGTGTGCGTGGAGGACTCAGGCATCTGGGGTTTGGCGTGGCGCACCTCCTGGAGCCGGTGGGAGATCAGGCGGAAGCAGACTGGCGCCTGACAGTGCTGAGCCTTGAGGCCTGGCTGCCTCCAGCTCACTATCCCTCCACCCATGAGCACATGAACTTGCCAGGCTGTGGAGAGCCACAGAAACTTTTTTTTTTTTAAGGGAATGCTTGGTGAGAGCTGTGCCAGAGATTTTGTAACCTTGTCTGCATCGGAATCACGGGGGAGCTTGTTAAAAAAATACATATACCATGGGCCCCGCCCAGACTCCTCAGTCCTAATCTATAGGTTGGGGTCAAGGCATCTGTATTTTTAACAAGCTCCCTAGGTGATTCTAACGCACGCCAAAGTTTAGAAACCACTGCTTTAGAAGGTTAATCTGGCAGCAGTGTGCAAGATGGATTGGAGCCGGGAGAGCCTGGAGGTTCAGAGACCTGCTAGCAAGCAATTGCAACAACAATCCCAGCAGGAGATAATGAGGTTGGGGGCTGTGGGAATGGAAAGGAAGAATCAGATATAGGAGGTATTTTTGAGAAGCAGTCAGCAAGGAGTGGGTAACCAATTTGATGAAGAATGCAAGGGAGAAATGGGACTTAACAAATAATGTCAAAGTTTAGAGAAACAGTTCTCCAAGGTATGAGGCAAGAGGTAACAGAACCCTTTGGGGGCCTTATTCAAATTGCACACACCTGCTCCCCCTTCCAAACTGGGCTTCCCCACAGACCCCTAAGGTAAGGGCAGGGAGGGGACAATTGGGGACCTCTAGGGGAGGCGTGCACATACAGTTCAGAGTGAAAAGCTTTTCGAACTGAGCACTGTGTTTGAAAACTACTAATTTGGTGCATGTAACACCAATGGCACCAAAGTAGGAGTGGGGAGCCCAGAAGGAAGCAGGGAAAGGGAGTGAGGTCCTTTTGAAAGGACTGAGTGGGAGCAGTTGGTTCTGAGCTAGGAGGATGTCAGGGTACGATTCCGAAGGCCACCATATGGAGGTCATAAGGTGGAATCCAGGAGACTTTGGGTGAGGACAGGCAAAGATCCAGAAGGAAGCAGGAAGAAAGCTTCCATTTAGGAGTCATGTGGGGAATGAAAGGGTGAAGAAGGGCAGGTGGCAGAGTTGGGAAGAGGCTGCAGGACCCCATGGCCAGGCAAGAAGCAAACCCCTAAGAAGACCTGCAAGTAGAATGCAAGCAAGAAGCAAACCCCTAAGAAGACCTGCAAGTAGAATGCAAGCCAAGCTCTGACTGCTCCAGCCATCCCGCCACAAGTCTGGCTTCTTACTGCAGTGTCAGTGGCACGTTCCTGTACAGGGGTTAATGCTGCTCAGGAGCACATGCCTTTAAATGTTTCCTTTCCAAAATCCAGTGCATTCAAGCTGAATATACTCAACAGAGACGGACGTGTTTTTACTTCTTGCACGTTTTCCTCCAGGTTTCTGATCAACTCATGACCCTTCTGTATACATTTTTGGCCCAGCACAGCCAAATATGAGGTATTAAAAATCAATATAGTGCTTTGAGATCCTTGCTTCCCTCAAAGTTCCAGACATTTTACCTGTATTTTGTCCAGTCATACTGTGAAAATAGGATGTTATGTTTTGTATGCACCTCCAGGGAGCTTAGCAATTGGCACCTCTTAACTGAAAGAAAACAAGTCGTGTGAACAATAAAGAAGGACATTGATGTCAACCTAGGAAGTAAAGAATGACTAGGTGATGCTGTGTGTGGCGCTGTGGAGCGCAGCCTTAACAGGGCCACGGGGAGAGCTGGCCACTCCCGACACTGGCAAGGCTCCTCCATGGCCGTGGCTGCTGGGGTGAACTGGGGTCAGCTGTCTCTGAAGGTGCTCTGGGAAGCTCCATATGGTTGTACAGTCAACTGTAAAAAGAGCTTACACATGTAAATCTTTGACATTTTGTCTCAGAATAGCCTCAGATGTTCTCTCATTTGCCAAGTGAGGGAACTGAGGTACCAAGTCATGAGGAAGCTATTCCAAGGCTCTGGAGCTCATAGCTGTTGGGAAGGAGATTGCTTTTTATGCTGTTGCAAATGGCATACAGAAAACCTTGTGTACAAGAACAGCATTTTAAGAACTGCTCAGAAACAGGCCTGCATTGCACTGTCTCCTGTCACTCCTTAATTGTGTGCAATGGGGCAATTCTTTTGATCTTTTTGAATTTCAGTCTCCCATTGTAAAGGGAAGATGGCTATACTAACCTCCTGAAAGTCATTTTGGAGATTAAACATGAAGGCATCATTCTAGTGCCTGGCATAGAGATGACCCCTAAGTTGGTGCCCGTTACAGTAATTACTGAGTTTGTACCCCGTCATCAGAAAATTCATACACTCCATGAATGCACTTGAAGAAGCCCCCCCCCCCACCGTGCCGCCCCATATCTCCAGTTTGGTTTTAAAATTTTTTCTCCATAAAAATAATGCTGTGGCTAGAGGACTCTTGGTTATAGTTGAAATAGTACTGTTAAGTTCATTTCTTCAAAACATTTCCAAGATGAATAGGACTTTTGAAATGGGCCCAAGCACCAAGAATTTATAGGAAAGGTACCCTGTAAGCCTTTACAAGCAAACCTTTATTGACCCACCTGCTCAAAGTTGCAGCATGGTCAGAACATTGCCTTGGCAGGATGTGCAATCACAAAATGAATAAACACAGGACGTGAGGACTTCAGAACCATTGGGAAGAGCCCTCTACCACTGCTTGCCATCCCTCCCTGAGGCAAAGACATGACCAGCCAGCCATGTTAACACTTGAAGTTGTGTCAGGGGTCCCCACTCACCCTGTACCTTTGGTCCCAGTGCTACTCTCAGTGTAGCTCACTAATTTAAATTCCATCCCCTGGCTCTTCATGTTGATGTAAACTGGACAACAGCGGGCCGTTTCTCTTATCAGTTCCTCAGATGTCTGCCTGGCCCCTGCCTGCCTGCCATCGCTGAGAGTCCACCTCCCAGGGAGTATTCCCAAGTGGAAAAATATCCAAAGGTACGCTCACACTTGGATCCCAAGGCTCCCATCCATTCTCCCACTCTCTCAACAGAAGAAATTACTACAGAGGTGCAGGGAGATGGAGGCGTCTCTCTGCCTTCGCATGAGGTCTTCTTTCCTGGAGGAAGAAGCACAGCCACTGAAGAATAAATAAGGAAGGCTTGGCAGAATGTTGTGATACAGAATTCATTACGGCTTTGTTCATGTGCTGGACACTTTGGGTGCTCTTAAACATGTGTAGATATGGCTGTCCTTTCAGTTCAGCTTTTGTGTTTGGAGAGAGCTTTTGGAAACAGATCAAAGATGTCAGATTTCTGGCTGAAATCTTAAAAGAACTGAGTTGAGGGAAGGCTTGAAAACATTCACACTCAGATTCAAAAACAAGAAGCAGGAGTGAGTCCAGAGAGCCTGGTGACATGAATAGCAATAGTAATTTTTTAAAATGTTTCCTGCGTATCTTATCTTTCCTTAATCTCCATATCTCCCATAACTCAGCCTCTGTTCTTATTTTAAAACACCATCTAACACTCAAATGTAACGTGTCATTTGTCATCCCACCCTCACCTTTGAGTGGATAAAGCGTGTTATAGGGTGGAATCCACTGGGGTCATATTTAAAAGAAAACTAAGGACTTAATTTGAAGTTCTGGTTTCTCCACCTTCTAGCTATATAACCCTCAGACAGAACACTTTGCTCTCCCAGTCTTAGTGTTCTCCTATGTAAAATACAGTAGATAATAAAACCTAGCTGAATGAACTTTAGGAAGAGTAAATAAATTACAAAAGTATTTTTGTGTGTTTCCATGTGCAGGCAAAGCCAGTCACATCATAGCCTGGCACAGTGCGAGCCCACAGTACAAGCTCACAAATAGCCCATTCCTTTCTTCTTTTACAATGATCATTTCACAAAATGTTCTTTTCAAGTGTGGTTTGTGGGCACATGAACTGAATTTTTAATGTACTTAAAACAGTGTTTATCAGGTTTTTTTCATTATGCCCATCCACCAAGGAACCATTTTAGATTTTTTTTTTAAAAAATCATACCCTCCCTTCCTCTAAGGAAGTAAATACTAAGAAATAATATTTTGTAGACCATACTTGAACATTGAAGGCATTTTAAGTTATGATTTTTTTTCACTTCCAGGAAATAATTTTTACTTCTATGGCAGTCTCTGTCTCCTGTTGAGAAGGAATGACTGAAAAGATCCATCAGAGTCTGTCCTCTTTCTTTTGTATCTTTTCTTCTGTTTTCATAGAATACCATCAGTAGAGGCTGTTGGCTTGTATTTTAGTTTTCTAAATTTCTTGACTTCTTTTTTCTCTGGCTTTTACCATCCATATTATTCTGGCTTCTAGAACAAAATATTCACATTTTCTTAGGAAATACTCACTTGTGTTCTCTGTGTTGTGAAGGTTAGTGTATGCAGTAGCCTCTATTTAGAAGGTACTTTCAGAGGTAAGCCAATTCAGAGGGATATTGTGTTGTCTTTTCCAGTCAGAACCTACTTCTAGCATTTTAAGTTTTTTGTTTTTTTTTTAAATTGTGGTTCAGATATAGAGAGTGTGAAACAGAAACTTGAAATTACTTGGCTGTGCCTTGTGTGTGTGTGTGTGTGTGTGTGTGTGTGCATTTGTCGTGCTAGGGATCAAACCCAGAGCCCAACACATGCTAGGTAAGTGCTGTAGCATTGAGCTATGAGCCCAGCCCCATCCACCCATTTATGTCATTCCAGAACTTTGACTATGTTCCAAAGGATGAAGGGGCCTATTGGCATTTGCCATGTTCATGAACAATTATATATGCCTACTTGTTATTGTCATTTATTGCAAACACAATATGGCTCATCATCTTTACCTCAGATACATAGGGGGAAGAAACCACCACAACCCAAACTACTGTCATAGGTTTTATGAACTTTTTCTCTAACTGCTGCCTCTACCCAAATCTAACAGAAGTTATTAAAGGGCAGCAGCATCGTTAGAAACCTGAGCCATAGTTCCAGGTATAACATAAAATCTACAGATCGAGCTTGGAATCAGTGAGAACCCTCTTTCTTTACGCCAACACCTTTCTAAAGGAGTCAGGAGAAATGCTAAAACAAGCTCCTTCTTACCTTTACCAGGAAATTAGAGACCTCTTTGCTTAACACAAATGGATTGTGACTTTTATTTTTGCAAGTGAGAAAGGGAGAGAGGAGAGATGCTTGAGGTGGCATTGTATACCATAAAACTATTTATGTGCTAAGATAAGCAGCTGATGTTGTCCTATAAAATGTAGTAAACACCTCCTCCCTGCCCTTCTGAATGTCAGTCAGAATTCAGAATCATGAAATTTTATAGTATTACTGGTTAGAAGGGCTTCCCACTGGGAGCAGATGCCATCTCTGTCTTCATAGACTAGAAGAAAGTCCTGACATGTTTCATGGCGTTCATACGTGGAAGTCTGTGAAATGGAAAGGAAAACAGCTTTTTCTGTCAACCTGTCACTGATATAAGCTTTTACATTCCATCAGAATGACTAAACTTTAAAGCTGTTTTCTTCAGTGCTGAGTATCTCTCAGAACTCCCAAGTGTTATCAGATTGATAGAGTCCCAGAATATGATAGAAGACCAAAGCATTTTGTGGCATGATATTAAAAATTCATTCAGATACTCGATAAAGCGTGGTTGACAAAAGTGTGAAATGGAATAAGGTAGAGTGAATTTTTTCATGGTTTATTGACCTTGATTTCTCTACACAAAATAAGTAGACAGAATGGACTAAAGTCTCTTCTTTATGAAGGTGTGATCCTAACAGCTGAAGGCCTGCTCATAAAAATCCTCTCTGTGCCACATCCCTTGGCAGTGTTCACAGTTGGAGGCAATGGGAATTTATTGCTGTTGTGCGTATTCATATTTCAGACTGAGTGAATATGTAGAGGCTGCTTTTATGAGGTTGCTGAGACTCAGAACAGAGGAAAAAAAACACTTGTTTTTGTCTAGAAGCTTTTTTGGGGGGAGGCAGTAATTTCAGCTGCAGTGATGGTGGTGGTGGTGGTGGTGGTGGTGGTGGTGGTGGTGGTCACCTGGGGACACTTCCCCACCAGAAGCTTTTTAAGGAAAACTCTCTTCTCTTGCCCTCTCCTGCCATCTTGTTTTGAAAGAGAAATACAAATAGCAAAAGCCCTGTAAGCCATTGCAAGCCCAGCCTCTGTTTCCATCTGTCTTCCTCCCATGCTAGGACTCCCTCTGCCTATCTGACCCACCTGCCCCATCCCTCCTTCTGTGCCTCCCTCCACTCAGAGGCTGAGGAGAGTGAGAGGCTTCCCCCTGCTTGCCTGAGATGGTGGGACAAAATGCCTCATTGGTTTCAGATATTAACTTCTGTGCTGAAAACCCAGTTGGAGCTGGTGTGACAAATGGATTTTACCTGCTGCTGGAAAACACAGCCCTGTCCCACCCGCCTGCACACACAAGCCCTTTTCCCCATCTTGCAGAGCCCAACCCAGGGAGCAGGGAACAGAGAGCTGCCCCGCGGCACCATCTGTTCCTGCCAGAGTCTATGTTGGGCCCCGCCGGTTACATCTGTTGAGGAGAACAGTGTACTTGATGAGATGTTGGAAAGAAATGTTTGGTCTCCCCCGTCATCTCTGTTAGCCATTACTGGGCTGCTGGGCTCATGTGGGTGTATCTGTGTGTGCCGCCTCTCAGGCCTCATCTGTATCAATTGGAAATCAGTCACTGGGAGTTAGCTGCAGTCAGCAGGGACCCAAGGCATTTTCCAGTGACATCAATTCTGCTGCTGCTGCAGAAATTCAGGAAACAATTAAAATTCTGATGTGTTCCAGGGAGGATTTCAAATAAATCAGCCAATAGCTGATACCTTGTAACTCTTGGTAGCAAAGCAAAATTAACAACCCAGCCGCATCTGTGTACAGTATGCTAAAATAAAGAAATTAACCATGCATCACCTCCAAAAGAGGAAGCAGCTGGCCTGTTCTCAACCTTTCCGTAAGTACCCAGAAGCTACTGATTTTTTAAGTTGTCATTCTCCTTATGGACATCAAGAATTTTATGCATATGCCAAAAACTGAGCTGGCCAAATATAAGTAAATGATGGAAAATTCAGTCACAGACTAAACTTTAATGCTGTGCAAGGCGATGCCGACATTGTGAGCTGGACCCAGTCAGCAGCACTGAGGTAATGTAAGGTACAAGGAGGTTTGGCAGCAAATTTAGCCAGAATGATTTAAGAATTGGAGGGTTTTGGAGTATTAATCAGAAAATGTTTCTCTTTCCTTAAACCAAATGCAAAGTGGAAGAACTTGTGTTAATTACCTTTAATTACAATGCTCTCCACCTAAGCATTCCCAGCTCTATTTTGTAGCTATCTTTGCACAGATTCCATGCCCTACTGCTTGCTGGCCAATAAAACCCATCATTCTTGTTGGGTTCTTTTAGAAAATAATATAAGAACAAAAGGTGGGGAATAACATTCCCTTGAAGAATAAGGATCTGAGCATTGCCCCCACGTAAATGCCATGTGCTGTATTGAGTATATATATATATATATATATATATAGCAGTCACCTAAGAATGTGATTATCACTAGTCAGTGGAATTTTTTTTTCTCCTGGAAAGATGCAAGGAGTTTTTAAAGAAGATGATAGCTGAAAAATAAACGTCACTTAGAAATTCTCCCACTTTCTGAGTTCACAGCCTTGGGAAGAAAAAGGCAGGTATGGTGATTGCAGGCTCACACAGCAAACAATCCATGGAGCCATCTCAGTGAGAACCACAAAATTAAGATGAGAGTAACACTGTTAAGCAAAACCACAATGGAGACATTCAAGAGTAATGGTGAATGAACACTATTCCTATTCTCTTCATGTAAGAAGACAAACTGTAGGAAAGGCAGAAAGAAAGAAGAAATGAAGGGAAACAGGAAGGTCCGATCAGGGCAAAGGGAACAGAAACACATCCGCATACTTCCTTGGAAACAGCAGCTATTGTCTCCAGTGCTCACAGCACCTGGTGATGCATTCTGGGTACTCAGGTACAATCACTGATAATCATCACCTTTTTGCTTACAGAGAACAGCTGTAAATTACTCCTCTCCCTCCCCAGCTAGAAGGAAGCTGCCTGTGATTGATTATGAGTGAAAATAATCAGGTACTTCCTCACCTAGTGATCAGGGAGAGAAGCAAGTTAAAAGCTGTGTACTACTGGGAAGGAACCGCTTCACCATACCTTGCTGTGGGCTTCCTTTGTGTGCTGTGCAGCTACGTCAGACATACTTCTTGTTCTGCACCTTCCTGCTAAAACACATGCCCTCTAAAACTTTGCAGCAAGAAGAATTAACAGTCCTTCCAACCCAAAGAGGATTATGTGCTGTCTCTAGACGATTCTCAGAAATATGCTGATGGCAGTTCAAGGCATTAGAAATCCATATCCTTGGTCCTGACCATGTTGTAGAAGTAATTTCAACTGGCACATCACATGAAAGAACAGATTTGAAAACAGTGGTGTGCACAGCCCTGAAGGTTTCATCTTGGCTAATGGTTTAATTGCCTTATGGTGCTACTTTTGGATTATGACAAAGGTACCAAAGAAAATGTCTCTAGACTACACAAAAGATTTATCTCTCAAGTGTTAACTATCATTCCATGTGTGCAACCCTGTTCCAGTTCTAGAGGAAGACTGATACATGCTGGTATATGCAAATGCAAGAGCAGATGTGATATGTGTCTGTTATCATTTGATGTATTTCTATGTGTATGTAAATATAGTACCTTATAGGTCTGAAAAATGACTTCTACAGTGTTTGGTTAATAAATGTGTGGGATGGTTAAAATATAGGTTGCATTTCAAAGACATTAACTTGATTGCATGTATATGTATATATACACATATTTGTTTTTCAAGGTTTCTCACACAGTGAGTACATGTGGGCCTGGACATGGTGAAAATAGTCCCGTGCTGCTGTATAGCCCCAGAATGTCTTTCAGGAGAGATGTGTAGATATTATGGATTAAAAGAATGAGTCACTACTTGCATAAAGAGCCATTTCATTTTGATTAGCATCTAATGGAAGAGGAAAGCCTAATTTAAGAAAAACAAAACTATTAAATCAGATCTGCCTTAGTCCTTGATTCTGAGCTAGGATATTATACCAACTCTATAAGGCAGGGGACATGTGCTATTTTTCATTCATTATACTAATAAAAATAATGACTGGAATGGCCCAGTAGTTGCACAAGAGGAGTTTATAACTGTAAATACTGGTAGGCTTTCCATTCACAATGCCCTTTATAAACTATCCATTTAATCTTAAATGACGTTTAAAAGCTAATCCAACTAGGAAGCTGGACTCAGACTCCAATGCAGGCAGTTCATGGATTTGTCCTCTTACTCATGCTCTTGAACAGCAGTCACAGTAAGAAAAATTGAGTGCATGTAGAAGTCAGATCTACTTCAGGAAGTTAGAAGCAGTAGGAAGCCAATATTTTCACCTTGGCTGGGATATGGGTGAGTGGAATATACCTTGTCATTTACTTTTTTAATTAATTTTATTAATTAGATGTTTCTTAATTGGTACATTTTAAATATATAGATATAGATATATAGATCACTTTGATCATAGGACCTTAGTACCTGTTCATGACTCATCTCAATTCCTTTTCCCCCATTCCCTTATTATCCCTTCAATCCCTCGTCCCCGACTCATTTACAACAGCTGTGTTTTTATTTCTCCTCTTTTTAGTTTTTTCCCTTTTCCCCTCTTTCCTTTCCCTTCCTCCTCCTGTATCCCTAACTCCCATTCCCAAGTGAGCATTTTTTTTCCTGTTTCTATAATATCTAGTATATATTTTGATCTTTATTTACACTTTTGGTTTCTCACACCAGAGAAACAATGTGATACTTATACATGTGTGTTCAGCTTATTTCACTTAAAAGAGTATGGTCTCCTGGTCCATCCATTTAGCTATAAATGTCTCAAGTTTATCCTTCAGTATGGCTCAGTAGTAGTACTTCATTGTATAAAAAAACCCACATTTTCTTGGATCATCAGTTGATGAGCATTTAGGCTGTTTCTAAGACTTGGCTATTACAAGCAGTACTGCTACAAACATAGGTGTGCATACATCACTGTGGTGTGATGTTTTTAATTTTTTCAGGAAGATACCAAGAAGAGGAATAGCTAGGTCAAATGGAACCTCTAGTTTTGCAAATATGTTTTAGGGAACCTTAAATTTGGCTTTTATAGTTAGGTGTGGTGGCACATCCCTATAATCCTTGCACTCTGGGAGACTAAGACAGAAGGATTCTAAGTCAGAGCTCAGCGTGAGTGAGTTGTCAAGAATCTGTCTCAAAACTGAAAACAGGGCTGAGGACGTAGCTCAGTGCAAAGACCCTATGTTCATTTCCTAGGACCACAAAATCAAAATAATCATTGACTTTGTGTTTATTACAATTATTTGACCCATTAGCTAGTGTGTAGTTGGGATCCCTGTTGACTGAAAGCACTGCTGCAGTAGTCGGTTTAGCTCCTTTCAGAAGAAGTCTGGGGCTTGCACACATCTCAGCGAGACCACACAGAGCCTAAACATTTCTGCAATTCTCCGCATAACGTGTCATCTTCCCATTTGTTACCCCAGTCATCTGACAGATGTTGCACCTTGCAGATTTTATGTCCTAAACCAAGGAAGATTAAAGGGCACACTCAAAGAGTCACTACCTTTTTTACTGAAAAGGGGTTCTTCCTTCTTCAGGGACATGCAGCTGCATCATCATGCCAGAACCATGTCAAATGGTCACTCCTGCAATGCAGAGATCGAAGTAGATCAGTCACCAGTACTCCCTGACTCTGGATGCAGTTAGTCTCAGCAAATCCATTGTAAGTTGAAAATCCCCTAGGTCAGAAACACGTTTAATGACCTAAGCTCCAGACGTCATAGCTCAGCACCATTGTGTGCTTGCTGGCCCTTACAACCATGTGGCTACAAGCTGTGCTCACTGTAACCATCTCACTTCGAATAACCCTGAAAAAGGTTGAAGTTCAAGATTTGAAGTGCAATCTCTACTGACTATAAATTGCTTTTACATCATCCTAAATGGGAAAAAAAAATCTTAGATCAAACTAGCATTAAGTTGGGAACCATTTGTATTTTCAAGTAAACATATTGCTACTCTGAAAAAAAATGGGGTTGTGTTACAAAAGGGAAAATGGAATTATGTATCTAGAAGACGGTGTTGCTAGACCATGTACCCATGGCCTTTCAAAATGAGTAGTAGTCAGGCCAACCTTTATCATCCGCAGTCTTCATGTGCATACCCCACCATGAAATCTCTAGAAAATCTCAGCAGAGCAAGCCTCAAGCAGTGTAAGCAGCATGCTCTGCAACTGAAAAGAGCACCAAAGGAAGACGTTTTCTAAAAAGAAGCACCTAGGATAGTGAAACAACAGTGTCCACTCAAATAAAAACAGTCACAATCCGGGTATCGTTGCTTACTGATTATTAACATTAAAATGTGGAGGCTTTCCTAAACACACTAGATAATGGGCCTTACTAGTAAGAATTTTTAATGTAACATGTAACCTATAAAAGTCATGTCAAACATAATATAAGCAATACATAGCCAGAAGTACCTTTATAATGTTAAATGAGTGATTCCAGTTCTCTGCTAGTGGATGTTTATTGGGAATCTACCATGTGCTCACAGTCTGTGAGGGAGTATAGACTCTGAACGGCTGACTACACGGCATGGAGGCACTGAGCCTATGTGAACAGCACACTGGAGAACACAGCACACAGGGCAAAACAGCCTTCTCTGCCAGACTCTTGATAAAGGACCCCGTTCCTTTGATGTTTATATCCAAGGAGAGAGTTTTGACCTTCCTGCAAACTGTTTTCTGGGTGACCCCACAGAATGTCTAGAGCAGACCAGGGTGAACATTCTTACAGTCTTATGTGCTTATTGTAGCTTCCAAAAAATTCCAGTAAACTGGAAGTAAAAGATCCTGGATTGAATGGTAGTAAAAGAGTAAATGAGCTCAAATCCTTTTGTTAAGGGGAACCTTTTGAAGGGTCCTTGTAGAGTGGGGAATGTCAGGTGACTTGGTGCCTACAGAGTAGCAGTGTCTCTGAATAATGAGTGAGTCACCCTGATGAAAAGGGACACTGTTAAAGAAGAGACCATCACAGAGTGAGGGCCTCGTACCACTTTTTCATGCTTTTAGATATTTGAAATCATTCTGGCAGCTCCTCAGATGTTTCCCTTGCATTCTGAGTACAGTGTAGGTCTGGTTTTTATGTATAATTATTTCAAAACAAAGTAATCTATGCCTTAACCACCTGATTCCTCCCTGGCACTGCTGCCGAGAACAGGGAGGTGGGGGGCAAGCTTAGGGGCTCCTCCCGCAGGCTCCTCAGTCTTCACTGACTGACGTGTCCAAGGAGCCTTATTCCAACAGCTCATGCTTAGAC
The DNA here is from genome assembly GCA_004027455.1 of Hydrochoerus hydrochaeris. NCBI lineage: Eukaryota > Metazoa > Chordata > Mammalia > Rodentia > Hydrochaeridae > Hydrochoerus > Hydrochoerus hydrochaeris. The sequence goes on from PVLA01002820.1 coordinate 148,365, forward strand.
AGCCTTGTGTGTGTGTGTGTGTGTGCAGGTGGCCAGGCTGTTCCAGAAGTCCAAAGCCAAGTGTCAATCTGGGCTTGCCCCAGGTTACTTGATGAGCACTGGGCGCCAGTGTTGTCTTGGGTACAAACGTGCTGTGTCAGCTTGTCTTCGTCCTGCCTCTCCCCCTGTCTATGTAGTCACCTAGGGATACTTCCTTTTAAAACTATTTTTTATCTTAGCACTTTTGGAGTGAAAAGAGTCTGGTCTTCAGTCATGTTCTCTTGAATTTGAGTCCCAAGGAGATGAGTAACCTTTCTAAAACTTTGATTTGTTGAAAAGAAAATAATGTTATTTACCTTTTAGGGTTCAAGTAAATATTAAACAAAGTAGCACAGAGGATATGCCCGGCACCCAGCAGACTGGCAGCGTGTGTTACCTTTCCCTTCCGCCATGTTCCCTAAGGCGTGTTGAGTAATGGGTCCGGGGACAGTGAATTGTTAGGGATGCTGTCCAAGGACTGCATAAGGAGAGACATTTTAGTAAAGCACCAGCAAAGCTTGTGTAGAGATGAACATACAGCCAGCGAGCTCTTCTTATCAGGGATCTTCAGGATGGGGACAAGATGGGGAGTTTTACCTGGGCAATCTGGGCATGGTTCTCTGGTCAACTGTGTCCCCCTGAAAACTGGGACAAAAGAGACTTTGTAGTCTGGTCAAAGACTGAGAATCAGACATATCAAAGCTGCACTCATTTCACAGGCTTCCAGAATGCAGTGTCAGGTGGAAGGGTTAGCCCTGGGCGACATGTGCATAAGACTCTCAAGTAAGAAAGAAAGAGAATTGTGCTCGCTGCCCAGGAAAGAGAGAATATGGCACAGAAGGAGGAGGATGAACTTTGTTACCTCACATGCGGCGGAAGGGCCTGTCATTATTGAGGTCCAGCTGCTGTCTCAGGCGTGGGCTGTTTGCAAGAGAAGGCTTAGAGGAGAGATGAACTATTTAGTCCTGAAGAGTACTGAGAACAAGCTCCAGGGCTGATGGCTCAAGTTTTAGTTACTCTTGAAGTCCAACTTCAGAGTCTGGATCAAGTGCTACCCAGCATCCTAGTACAGCAGGTCCAAAGTGCTGGGCTTCCTGGGGCTTCCTTTAAGGACAAAGACTCACCACTGGGGGCTGTACTGTGGCTGTCATGCTGTGGCTGCGTATCACCATGGAGTGAGCCATTTCTTCTCCAGAGTGCTGGCTTCTGCTGACTTAGAGATAAATGTCGATCTTTAGGGAGCCCTGCTCCCCTGACCTGCCACCCCGCGGGAGCACCAGCTCAGACCTCCTCACGGCTTCGTGCCTCCTTTGCCTGAGTAACGAAGCTCAGGCCAGGGAAGGGCCAGGAGGAGCTCTGAGCCGGTGCTCCTTCATGCGTGTCTTCGTCCTTTTCCCTGGTGATGCCTTCGTTACAAAAGTGAAGTGAGGGGTGCAGCCTAGAGTACAGCTGTGGTTCCTGCTACCACTAGCTGTGAAGCTTTGGCCTCATTGTGCCCCTCTGAATTTTTAATTTCTCTGTAAAATATAGACTGCCTGTCCTGCTTGCCTAGCATTGTCCACTCAAGCAGGAGAGGATAGAACATACATGTAGGTGCTTGGTATGGCTCAAAACATTCACCTGGATGGTGGTGATATGAGCAGACTTATTAAGACTTGCTTTCTCCCTCAAGATTGCCAACTGGACTATCTGAATTCATTGTATAAAATATTTTAAAAGCAGAGACAGTAGTTTAAAATAATTTTACATGTGCTGACCCAAAAAAATATGTGCCTTGGCACAGCTATTGTTTAGGATCTGGTCACCCACAGTGTTTACAAACTTGTTGTCCTAGTTGGCCTCCACTCGATGGAGTCTTATAGATCACAGCCACCCCAAGATCCCTTTGCTGCCTCCTCTTTCTCCTGTGTTGGGTGGAGAAGCATACAGGTAGCAGTTCATTCAAAGTACACAGAACAAGCAAACCTTGTGTGGGTGGGTCCAACCATCCTTGGCATTCTTGAACCTTTTCTACATGCACATATACACACACACACACACACACACATACAACCCATCAGAAAGCATGCTACCCCAAAATACTTGGACAGATCCTATAAACATAACATTTATGAAAGCAGCCAACACAAAAGAATGCAAATTGTACTTCCGTTTATATAAAATTCCCAAACCAGAAAAACCATCATGTGGCATTAAAAGTTAGGACACAAGGTAGCTGGAGGAGAGCACAGTTCCACCCAGTGGGGGGCCTTCTAGGGTCCTGCTTGTGTTCTGTTCTTTGATCAAGGTGCTGGTTACATGGGTACATTCACTACCAGAAAAGTAATTGAACTGCACAAATATAACACATGTAATGTTCTTCACTGCCTAATGAGTAATAAAAAACACTCAAGAAAAGAAACAAACATCATCGTCCTCATACAGGCCAACCCAATGAGTTCTCCCCTGCTGCCAGGCTTGACACTGAAATCCCTTTTCCTCAGACTCAGCATGGCTTAGTCCGAGAAGCCTTTCCTCTGCTCGAGAACAGCTCTCACCTCACTGCAGACCCTTTTACCCCTTCATCTGCAGCTGGGAGGTTTGAGTTTGTGCTGTCATGGAGGTGCCTGTTTCTAGTCTATTTCTATTCTATTTTTTAACCAAGACCTCATCTCAGACATGGAAATATAATCTATAATTGTGGGACAGGGGCAGAATTTTAGAAAGGAATGCATATGTAACTAAAAGACTGGTCGTTTTCCAGTCTGATTACCTATAATTAAACCTGAGACCCAACACCTTCACTAGCATAACTGCACCAACCCATCATACTTTGGAAGTGCATTTGTTTCATGTTATGTATTATTTGCTCTTTCTTTGTATGTAACAAACAAGCCTCCAGGAGAACAGTAGTAAGCAATTCACCCTAACCCTCGATGGGCTCCTCTGAATGGGTCTTGCCCAGGCTTGCGGCTTGCTTTCTCCTGTCAGTTCATGGCAACCTGTGCTTGGGTGAATAGAGGCTGTCCTTAGCTTTCCCTACTGCTTGGAACAGAGACCCTAATTCACTAGGTCCCTAACTCCGGGGAGAAACAATGATCTTCAGCTCTATGAGTCCGTCCAGCAACCTACAATGGCCCACAAAATACGTTCTGTCTCATTGCAGCTGCTACCACAGCCCTGCTGATGCAATGCCTGCTGCAGTCACGGCCCATCCCCAAGGGATGGTGCCTTGTGTCAGCAGGCCCCTTCTTGATTCCCAGGTGCTGGGAAAACATGATTGCAGCCTCCAGAGCCCCTGCCCCCTGCCTGACACACAAGCTTTGAGCCTGCGGTACTGCAGCCCACTGAAGCTCTAGTTAAAAGTACCAAGTTGCTGGAATGCCCAGGGAAGTGAGAATGAGCGGGTCTCACACAGGGATGATTTGAAACAAGCCTTGTGGCTTTTTAATAATGTGCCAAAGCGGTCTCAGTGGTGGGCCAGCAGGGCCCCCAGTCTATCTTCTGTGAAAGGAGAAAGCCCAGCAGGCCCTGCCGAATGCAGACAGCCCCTCCACTCTGCTGGAGGAGACAGACTCCGAGATGGCAATCAAGGCTTGATTTGCCAACACATTTCCAATGATTAAAATGTAATTAGCACAACTGAGTGCCTCCTCCCCAGCTAATTTTAATACATGCTGTGACAGGCAGGCAACCGGCTGTGCCTTTAGCCCAGCAGCAGATGGAGGCAGAGGCAGCGGGAGAGGAAAACCATTTTGCAATGTGACTATTCGCATCACAAAACCATCAGGGCGCTCAGCTCTTAGAAGGCCCTTGATGGCAGCACATCAAATTGGCGCTGTCATAGCTGACCGTGGCAATGGCAGTCATCCTTCATACTGTCCCAGAAGCACAGCGAGGCAATTTCCAGGCGTAACCCTTTAAGATCTAGAAGGAGAGAGAGACATGGAGAGCACACTTGTCGTCTTGCGGTGACAGGCGTGAGCTTTGCAATGTGCGCTGTGAAGCCCACGCTCTTGGCAGCTTGCAAACCGTTACTTACATGTTCCTTTTCCAAGGCATGTGCTGTAGAGTGTGGCTCAGAAGCTTTTGGAAATAACTGTTTCTCCAAATGGGAGACAGGCTCGGGCTGCCTTCTGTGTGCTTTCTCTGAACTGGGAAGGATAAGCTTTTCAGCCTAGGGTGGTGTGGTGGGTTGGAGGTTTCCCCTGCTGTTGCATTCATCCCAGGAAGCCTGTGAGCCTGGGGCCTCTCATCAGACCATCTGCCTCTCTCTTTTTCTGAAGGGCATGTCAGACAGGCTGTGGAGCCCAGAGGTCTGTGTGGCCTTGCTCCTGTTCTCTGACCTCCTAGCAGAAACACCACGCCCTCCCCATGCCTATTTGTCAGATGCTGCCACCTGTAAAGAAAAGAGGAGCCTTGGAGACTGAAGATCATCCGGGCCTGTCCCTGCATGGACTGCAGAAGAGAACTTCAGGGGATACTTGGGAGTATGGAGTCTTTCACAGTCAACACCTTCACTAGGACCAAAGAAAAAGGCCTAAATCATAGAATGATGAGGTTGACCAGATGTTGGGAGTGAACAATGTCCAAATACTTACATTAAATGCTTTAAATGCAATACTTTCTTCACCTAATATCCATACAAACCTAGAAGCTACATTTAATAATTCCCATTTTGTAGATGAGGAAAACTAAGCCACAGTAAGTTTCAGTGACTTAGCCAGGCTCTACTGCTAAGGGCAGAACTCAAATCCCAACTCAGATCCTTGTGATTCATGAGTTGGACAGAATATGCCATATGCTAGACAGGTTATACCTCAAATATGCACACTCCGGGGAAGCATCTGAACAGAGAAATTGACAAAGAAATGAAATAAAAGCAATGAAATTATTATTTGCCATGTATCAGCCTCTGGAGATCTGTGTCTCTCAGAACCTCAGGGATTTCCTCCTGTGGGTGACATTGTATGTTATTTGTGTGCATGTATCTGTGTCCTTTAATTGAAAAATAATATGAATATTGAAGAATTTTAAAATTTTACAAAATTTAAACACGAAAATAAAAAGGACCTGAACTCTTTGTCACTCAGGAATAAAGGAGGCATCTTTGTCCAGGTTTTTTCTTTCTGTGTGTTTAGTGATCTTAGTGCAATATTGCATATGTAATTGCATATGCCTTGCTTCTTTCCTTGTAGTAGTAACAATGACAATAACATTTTTCATGGATCAGCTTCCTCGTTTTGCCTTGAAAGCCAAATACCATCCCCTATTTTATTACTGCTTAAAAAAAGCTGAGGCTGAGGAAGTGTCTGTAACCAACTCAAAAATCATTGTAGGATTTCTAACTTAACTATGACTGTGATCCTTTTTCCCTTTCAATAAAATTCTCTTTGAACTGTATTTTTAATGGGTGCAACACTGTTCCTGCCCTCAATTTGGGAACTTTTAGCTTCTTAAATTTTGTGTACTGGATTATTGCAGAAGCTAGAAATACCTGAGTTCAGATGCTTGGCCTTCTAATTTCAGATATGGATACATGATTCTGGGCAACTTGCTTAATGTCTTTAAGCCTCGCTCTTACTGTAAAGGTGGAATGTGAAACCTTGCATTTCCTGTAAGGTTAAAAACAGAAATATATGTAATATTTCCAGGCCCTTACAATGTGTTGACAGTAACCACATAAATAATGTAATACTAGGTTATTTCCTAACTTACAATGAAATTTTAAAATAAATTCTTAGAGACATTTTTGCTGCTTAAGAAATTATGTACACACACACACACACACACACACACATCCAAAAGAAAGGAGTTGAGCTAAAACCTACGAAAAATGAGAAGGTTCTTAATGCATACTCCTGACCCATTTTGCAAACTTCTTTTCCAGATAGGATATTGACGTCCCCAGAAGTTTCTGAGTGTCTTGCCTCACTATAGCTTTGCTAAGGCTGCAGATCAGCATTTATTTTTTTATCCAAAATAGATTTGATAGATGAAAAGAAATATGCTTCTTTTTAATCTACATTTCTTTGATTCCTAGTGAGGTGGAACATTTTTTTCATATGTTTATTAGCCATTTATTTTCTCTCTTCCTTGATTTGACCTCTTTGCTTTTGAAAGGAAGGATAAGTCTCCCAGGGCCAGCTATAGAAAAGATGCTCCAGTGATAATTATCTTGGAGCCCTGGGGCGAGGAGTTGCAGGGAGAGAAATAAAAGCCTCCTGGGAGTAGGAGGTGACTACCCAGGCTTCTTCCGTAAACCAGAGCAAGACTTTCTACTGCATCAGCCTGAAATTGCTCTCCGTTCTCTACCTTTTTATTTGTTCTGCTTGGAAATATTTTGGATTTTTGAGAGGGGCTCTTCACATTCCGCCCAAGCCAGTGCTTATAATTCTTTTGGGGCAGACGACCAGCATGCCTGCTCAGTTTGGGTTTTTCACTCCTACCCTTTCGTGTCCTGTTGGCTTATGGTGCAGTTGCTGTAGATCTTGCCTGAGTCTTTTATGATCCCTGCCATGCAGCCAGGAGCTGTGACTGTTCTGTAACCTCCTTAGATTTAAATCTGTTGCTTGTGTTCTCCTCGTAGCAGTACAGAGCAGCAGAGCACATCCATACTGATGTCTTAGTATCATTCTCTCCGTCTTGGATTTATAGGGTAAAATAAACCCTCTGCCATGGAAGTGCTTATTGATTACTGAAGTACATAATAAAGCCTACGAATAAAGTAAGGCCAAGTAATCGGTCCTATTCATGGGGGATAACAATAAACCCTGGCCAGCACAGCCTCTGAAGGTTGCCCACTGCCTTGGAGCTAGGAGGTTCCTTTTTATTTAATTGCCAAAATAATAAAACAGTGAATGATAGAAACCAAACCAAAAAAAAAGAATACACTGTGTGATTCCATTTATATAAAATTTTAGAAAATACTAACTAATCTGCATTGACGAAAGCAGATCTGTGGTTGAGGCAGGGGTATAGTCTGGATGAGGAGGGACAGGAAGAAGGGATAACAAAGGAGCACCAGGAAACTTCTGGAACAATAGATACATTTTGTTTTGATAGTGGTCCTGGTTTCACGGGTGTGCACATATGTGGAAGGGTATTAAACTGTGCAGTGTAAGTATTTGCAGTTTACTAATGTCAGTTATACCACAGTAAAGGCACTTAAAAATAGTAAGCAATCGAAAAATCACTTATCTCACTTTGTGTTAGAAAAAATGTTTTTCTCTTTTCTTAAGGAGCTGTATTATGGGGAATATGGGAATTGGGAGACTAAATTTCACTTTCACATCTGGGTGAATGGGAGTTTCAGGAGACTGGGTGATACCATCAAATAAAATAAAAAGGCAGGATAACCTTCTTACTCCATTCCTTTTCCTTTCCCCACATCTCAACCTTCAAGGGGACTTTTAACATAATTTTTTGGTAAAACAAAAGACACAGCTGAGCCCTAAAGAAAAAGCATGGGTGCCTGGCTACCCCCAGCTCCTCCATCATGCCCACCCCAGAAGACAAGTGCAGGGCTGAGAAATAAAGAGTACTCCACAACATCAGCAGACTAAAAAAGGACAGGCATTTTCAACACAAAGAGATGTTTGTTTTACTTGCATTTTAACTCTTAATTTTTGACACAGTGGGGAACTCCAGCATGGCTGCCGTTTAACATGTGACAATGCCGGGCACTCTGATTGCTTCTGTCACAGGGGTGTTGTGAATGAAGGCCAGCAGACAAAGCAAATGAGGCCAAAGACAGTGCTGTCACTGCAGTCCTGGTCCATTTCGCCGCTGTTGAATTTGTCTTTTCTCCACTAACTGCTTTTCTGGCCTGACGAGGAGTCGCTCGGGGAGCCCGAAGCTGGAATTTGTACAAACTCTTTTCAGTCCCCTTGATTTTAATCAGAAATACACAATTATTCTTTTCCTCCAAATAGAGAAACTCAATCCCCATTTTAAATTCAATTATTGTAATTGCAGCATTCAGAAAAATAGCACATTCATTTTCTAATAAGAGATTGTGGATACCAAATTACTGCATATAGTATGTCAAAATAGGAAACTTGAGACAGGCAGACTAGTGGGTGTTTTTATCTTGGCAATTTGTATTTTCTTGCAGACAATTTATAGTAATCCTGCCCTTCCTTGTTTATGACTTAGAAGACTGGGTTGGTAAATTATCCTAAAATAAAGACTGTTGTTTGGTACAATTTAATTTAAAATCACAGTTATGAATGTAATGACATCTAAGGGGGACAAAAGTGCAGGCAGATACTCATCAAAGAGAAGAAAAATGAATCAATCTTGGGACCTAATGGAGTGGTTGTCCAAGATGTCTTTGGATCTTCTTGAACTACCTGATAGCATTTATAAATCAGTTTGTTTCGCACAATATTTGTATTCCTTTAGCCAAGCTTTTCACTGTCTTGATTTTAAAAACAATCTGGTTGGTGAAAAGTTGATAAGGTGCCCAATTCCATCTCAGCAGTATGAGATCACCATTTTCCTCTTTCCTGTTCAATTACAGCCATTTTGGTTGGCTTGAAGTAGGTCAAATATAAAAACAAGTATTTCAGGATTTTGCATTTCCTGATTTTTTTTTTAAGACAGGGTTTTACTATACAGTTTAAGCTGAACTTGAACTCACTTTGTAGCCCAGGCTGGGTTTGAACTCTTAGCAATCCTCCTGCCTCAGCCTCTGGAGAGTGCTGGGATCACAGGTGTCTGCCACCACACCAGCATTTCCTGATTTTTTTTGAGAATAGTGTTACAATTTGATTTCTCCAAGTGTGTAGTGACATTTTCTGAGGACTTACTTTCACTTCAACGTTATTTCTGTGTCTTTCTCATAGACACATTCATACCTACCACTTTCAAATACCTTAGTGCCCATTCTATCAACCAATTAAACACTGTCTAACACTTTCTTGTATTTTGCTTTGTGACTCATTAATTCATTCTTATACATATATTTATTGAGAACCTACTAGATCCCAGACTCTGCTGGAGCAGGACATGAGCAGACTCTCAGATATATATTCAAAGAAATTGGCCACCAATATTTGAGGCACTGGATGCCAACTACTAAAAATAGAGCCAGAGAAATCAGGGTGCTGGGCAGCTTTCCTGTGGAAGAGGAACCGAGATTTCCACATGCCAGGAGGTTAGACTTGCTCTGTGGGACATGGGACTGCTCAAACGCTAGGCATTTTACAATCTCTTTTGACCTCCATTTTTTTCATTTATCTCTACTAAGTTTTTTCTCTTCCCAATCTTACTCTAATCAATTTTATTACTTTTGTTAATTTTGTTACATCAGTTCTTAAATCAGCCTTGTGTATAAATAATCTCTGTGTGCGGGGCTATCCGACTCTCCTCACATTCTAATTGGTCAGAATCTGTGGACAGATTCCAAAGTGACTGGCAATGTCAAAGCCTGTGAGTCATTACTGTATGGTGCAGTTACAGGTTTAGACATTCGAAACTTATGTCTGTCCCTTTACTGGCACCCTGTACACGGGTTATTGACTTCGGTTTGAGGAATAAGTCCAGTAAAAGCCCCTACATGCCTCACAAGCATAAAGGAACACTTAGGTGAACTTTCAAATATTTTATCGGTGAAATAGTGAATACCTTATTGGTATTTTATCAGTGAAATAGAAACGTTAGTACCTACAAAAAATGTCTGCTGTTGCTAGATGGTATGTTTGTTTGTGTGGTTGATTTGTTTTCAAATAGCATAGTAACAAGTCTTCAAACAGCTCCCAGAAATGTTTGCAAATGTAACTTCCCCTCTAGCAATAAAATATTACATAATTCAGTCCAACAGTTAATTAATCACTGTTAATTCATTTGTGTATTATGATATATCTTTCATGGAAAGAGTTGGAAAAACCAGTATTTCCTTCTGGCTGTTTTCACATACCTGCACATACTTAATTACTACAATAATCCAGTGGAGTAGGTACTATCCCTATTTACAGGCTTAAAAAAAAAAAAAAATTAAAAGGAGGCTTCAAGATGTTACCTACCTATCCCAAGCCTGCATAGCTATTAAGTGGAGCTGGGTCAGTCTCTGATTTAGTGAGTATTTCCTGTGAAGCAGGTACTATGCTAGGTCCCACCTCTTGAGGGGGAGCTGCATTTTGTGGGGTAAAAATAGGGCTGACTGGCCCTACAACCTGCTGCTTACAGTCATTGTAGCCTCTTCGTTTTCAGCCTGCCTCTACACCCCACCAAGCAGTCAGTCAGGAAAGTATTTTTCAAGTAGTTTCTTGGTAGAATGATGATAGAACAGTGGCTTGGTGTACTGGCTAAAAGTATGAACTTCAGAGGACAGAACTGGGTCCAAGCACCGTCTCTACTTCTGGAGGCCTTGACTTTTCATCTTTAAAATGGAGGAGTGGTAAAACCTCCCTTCCAGGACTCTTGTCAGGCTTCCTTTTTTTTTTTTTTTTTTTTAATAAGCGTTGGCTCCTGTTTCTAGGAGGAAAATGCTCCATAAGGATCCTTACCCCGAGTGAAGGGTGAGGCCGGTGTGAATCTCTCCTAAACAGCTCGGAGGTGCCCTGCTGCTGTGGCCCCTCTCGGTCCCACCCAAGGTGAAGGTTGTCCTTTGGCAGGGAACTGAATCACAGAGGTGACACTTAGTGCAGAAGGCAGCAGCTACACTCAGTGACATTCAGCCTGAGAGGAGGGAAGGAAGAATGGCTCACAGCTGCCTCACTACCAGGGGAAAGATGGAGGAAATAGAACAGTTACCTGCTGAAGGCAAAGTGGATGATAGAGCACCTCCGTTCATACTTACCTGATCATTTAATCTGTTCTGATTCATTCTGCCTTCCTGACAAGGCTCAAGCCAGACCATTTTTTGCCTGCTGCTGCCATTCCTTCCTCAAGCTAAGGCCTGCAGTGACTGGCTGAGGTGGCCAGCCAAACACAGATGTTTCCTACTGCAAGCGAGCAGAGCTTCCTCTGTCTGGACTCCTCTGACAGGTTCAGATACAGACACAGCGCACAAGTGGAAGGAAGGAGGGAGGGGAAGCAAGCTCTTATCAGGTATCTGGGATGCTTAGGACCACAGGCAACCTTGTGACCATCCCAGGGACAGCCAGGCTGCACCCTGAGAGCACACCCCCCAGCTGAGGAGCAGGACTCATAACCATGAGAGCAGTAGAGAGTATTCCTGCTAGCTGGAGGCAGGTAGAATGCCAGCACCTGGCTCACAAACGCTTAAAGACAGGTGCTGTTTCTACTGAAGAATGAATGATTTCTGCATCTAGTGAGTCCTTCCTATGTGTTCAGTACAGCTCTAAACACTTTCCTGTTTATTACGTATACTTACATGTTTTACTCAATAGCCATTAAGACCCTTCATAATCCCATGGTAGGTGCTTTTGATAGTCCCATTTAAATAGATGGTGAAACTGAGGCCCAAAGAGCTCAAATTTTTTTGCCAGAGGTCTCACATTTGAAAGAGCTGAAATTTGCACCTGGCAGTCAAGCTCCACAGCTGTGTATGTAGAACAAAAGTAATGGGCTAAGAGCTTTTTGCCTTTTGGGTTCATACCAAGTGACCAGGCTTGATTATCTACTTGTGGGCCTTTGGCCTTCTTGAGTCTTAAACTCCCTCCCCCTTTCCAAAACCTGGGTCAGCATGAAGGGAGCCTCTGTGACTTGGCCCCGCCTCTCCCTGGCCTACCAAGCTCCCATTTGCAGTTTCTCTTACTGAGCACATTTCTAAACGAGGACGGTTGCTCTGCTTTAAGGACGTACAAATGACTTGCCCTCACCTGTCAAGCATGATCCTTGTATTTTACCAGGCCCATTATGAACGCAATCTTTCTGTCGAAAATTTGCATACCTCCTTTCTTGAAAAGTAATGACAGCAATTTCTTTCCCTCCGCTCACTTTCTGAGTGTCTCATTTAACGGCACCTGTGAAACCGACAGGCACAGAGATGAGAAGTGAAAGAGAGCAGTTGATTAAATCATCATCAAGTCGGGCCTCAGAAAGTCAATTCTGCTTGCCGTCTGCAATGATATCCTTTTATCTTAAAGTAATGAGCTATGGCACTTTTGCATCGGGTAATGCGATAAGTTCTATTAGCATGTTCCATTTGCCTCACAAGCAAGGGCAAGTCATTTTAGCTAGCTCATATCACTGCAATCAAAGCAATTGGCTTCCCAGGCAGAGAAGAAAGGGAAAAGGCTCAGGGTGATTTCTATGGATCACAACACAGTGGAAAAAAATAGACTCTTGTATTATTTTAACCCATAACATACTTTTCCATTTTACTCATCAGCAAATTTGGGCTTTATTAGCTCACATACAACTCCAAAAAACCCACAAGCTCTATTTGTAACAGGCCTTGGGGCTCAGGCCCCTCCCAAAGTAACAAGCAACTAAGATATAGAAAGGAGAAATTACAGCTTTACAAGGGTCACACAAAGCATCTTGCCAAAGAAGATAACCGAAATGCTCCCCCTCCTAATAACACCCGTGGTCTCATATTAAACCCTTGCTTCACACCATCTTCAAAGTCATTTGTAATAGGTCCCCAGGCAGGTACAGATTAATGCTATTGATGACTTAGAATCAGTAAATCAATGACATAGTAGCAAAGGATCTGTTGCTTAAGCTTAAAAGAGATCGTTTACAAAGCACCCAGCCCTACACTGTCAGTTTTAGCTTTGGACAAGAAACTCATTTTTCTGAGCTTGACAACCCCTAAGGCTTGTGGGCTCTGGATTTTAAGTAAATTTCATCCTTGGGATTTATGTATGTTTATGCTTGGCAAAATGTGACTTCCTTTCTTCAGAGGGGGAAAAAATGCTGAACTCTCCAAAGATTTGTGAAATATATGCTTCTCCTTTCATTTCAAAACCCAACAATATTTAATGATCTAAGTGGAAATTTACGGCATGCAGATTGTGTTATGAAATACACCTGGATTTCAAAGTAATAAAAAGAAAAAATTGAAAATTAATTTGCAAACTTGAAAAATTTGGAGTTTGGGCTTTATTTATCTCTGTCACTGTCTTTGTACAGTAAATGGTCAGAATAGGCCTGCAGGTAGTAGGCTCTTTAAGATTATTGAGTGAAACTGCATGGCTATCTGAGAGATGCTAGGAGAATGAGAAGTATTCCCCTGGACCCCTCAGGACACATTGGTTATTTGAACTCTGGCCATTTCAAACTGAGAATATGCAAAATGCTAGATTCTGAGAATTCTGTGTGCAGCAAATTCAAGGTTCTGGGTGAGGAATTCCAGAGGCTTCCGAAGTTTACTCTTAGTTGTATCTCATGAACAGCTGAAGAGTGGTAGTCCTCATGTTATTTTCAAATGGCTCATGTGATTGTTAGAAGCTTTATTCTTTTAAACTATTGTCAAGAACACAAATCTTTTAATTAGGCTTTCATTTGCCCAAGCTATTTGATCAGTTATATTTATTGTTGAGTTAGAGAATAAGGGCGAATGGCATCATTTTACAGTCAGTAAAAATACCTTACACCATTCTCAGGATTCAAGTCTTCTATTTAAATGCTAAAGGCCCCAATAGTTTTAAATTTCACTTTCCAAAACCAGTATGAGAGCAATTTAAACAATGTGAAGTGAGGGGCTTTGTGGATGGATAAGATATAGCACTAGAATTGCTAGTTATGGCACAAAATGGCTGCCTAGTTTTGCATGTGCAAGTGATCGGGCACATGGGAAGATGGCTGAAGACATGTTTTTAGTCAGTGTGCTGTTTCTTTATCTCTTAAATAAGAAAATAAATGTCATGTTTTCTGCAGGTGGCTTCTTCTGAAATTGCTTTTAGGTGAGAGATGTCTTTACGGTGTTAGATAAACCGCCTGCCCCAAAGGGGAATCGATTTGTTTTGTTACTGGCAAAGTTAAATTGTACTTGATGTTAGATGCTGTAGTTTACAAGTTGGGGTTCCCCCTCATTTTCCTCTCATTTCCTTTAGGCAGAAAGAAGAGTAAAATAATTCTGTTCAGCAATGGTGTTCAGCCCTGACATCTTTGGTGGCAATGATAAATGGATTTGAGATACGAAATAACTGCTCCAGCAAGGTCCATTGAGCAGAATAGAGAGCAATGCCCTCCTCAATGTCATTGGATGTGATATATTCAATGATTGCCACTTTCTGCTTAAGAATGCATTCCATCACGAAGCACCTAGAATTCCATCTTGTTCTTACATTCTGAATGAGGCAGAGAGATGTCACAGACCTTGACTACTTATTTTGACTTGAACCAGAGTCTTAAAACACACATATTGAGATTTCTCAAATGAAAATGAGAAATGTTATTTTTGAGGAAGTATGATAAAAGCATAAACACATTTTTTAGCTCTTTCAATGGATGACATTTTTTATGGTCCCAAATTTCAGGTACTGCTAATAAGTTTAACACTGCCCAGTATGTTTAAATATATCCCACTGTACTAAGCAATCAAGTTAGTGTTTCTCTTGCTTTTTCTTCTTGGAATCACTTTTCTATTAACTCAAATCTTATTTATGCAACACAATGCTCAACAAAAATGAAGATGACTGACTTATCAGTATTACCACACACCTACTGTACTCACGGCATGGAGAAAAAAAGATTGGCAAGGCATTGCCTTTGCCTACGTGAGTTTGCGCTCTAGGATGGAAGACTATTACGATGAATGATGAAATATAATTGTGTAAAGAACAGAGAAGAAATTAATTCTTTCCAGAAGAGTATTGGAAGATTCAGAAAGGGAATTATGTTTTAAAGGTGAACACCAGGTTTTTAGTCAGAAACTTGAAGGAACAGAATTCCAGATAGAAGGAGTTGTTAAGTGTGAAGTTAGTTTGTAGAGCTGGACCAAGCATGTGTACTCCTCAAGGTATACGTGGGCTGAGGATGGTCCCTGAACTGCCACTATGAGATTAGTATTACCATGGCAGTTGAGTATGGCATTGGGAAGCTTTTAGAGTACAATTAAATAGTATAATTTTATGTTGCTCAAATCTAAAAATGCTAGTTTTTATATCTGTCTTTTTTTTTTTTTTTTTAAAGACAGGGCCTCCCTATGTTGCCCAGACTGGTCTCAAACCTGTGGGCTCAAGCAGTATTCCTGCTTTATTAGCTCTCTCAAAAGGTGAGGCTACAGGTGTGCTTCACCACTGTGCCTGGTTTATTTTGTTGTTGTTGTTGTTGTTATTGTTATATTTTACACAAGTATTACTCCACAGTGTACTAATAATTACAGAAAGCCAAGCCAAACAAAATGCTCCTTCACCACAGAAAGCTTGAGAACAATAGTGTTGAGGTAGCACAGTATTTGTCGAATGTGAATTGTTATAGGTCTTGGGAAGTGTCATGGTCAAGTAGAAATTCAGGAAATCACTCTGATCTAAAAGGACTTAGATTAAAAAGGAAGAGCCCATAGACCCTGGAAAGCAGTCATCAGCCTCTTGTAATGACAGAATGCATCCCTGAAATGGAGCAGCAGCCACAGCCATGGAGATGGAGAGGCTGTGGAGAGTTGAATCCACAGTGGGAGAGAGGAGAGAGTAAGGAGTCCGCTCCAGGGTGGAGTGAAGGGTGATAACGAGACTGTGTTCTCTCACAGCTGAGTGATTGCACGGTGGAGCTCTTCCCACCACAGCTAGGGGAAAGCACAGATTTTGAAGTGAGCAAAAGATAGGGAGCCTACATTTAAATGAATATTTAAGTCTGAAATGTTTGCATTTAGCAAATAGAAAGCATAGTTGCTATTTATCACCCATGTATACTCTGCACCAGCCATTGTATAGGTTGCTTACCTATATCACCTCATTTTTATCCTCACCTTATTTGAAAATGCTATCAGAGCTACATTTTACAGAGTAATAAACTGAGGCACACAGTTTAACAGTCCCAGAGTTACATAGCTGGCAAATGGCGGGCATAGAGATTTTTTAGTCATTTTATAAATGGTAGCTGGAATCAAGGGAATCTTTAAGGATTCCCCTGGAAATCACATAGGAACAATAGAACTACAAATGCAACTCTGGGGAGACAGTGGCATTAAAAAATATGCAGAAAAGGGGGCTCTGAAAAGATACTGGGAAAGCAGTATTGGAACAAAGGGAAAATTTCAGCATATTCAGTTGAAACAATCTAAATACCAGCACTAGCGATTTTTTAAAATTAGATTATGGCCTTACCGTGAGTTGTAGTACAGCTGTTTTTTAAAAGTTATATTCCAGGACAAATATTACTGAATCAAAATATTTGACATGTTACATAAAAACAAAAGCAGGATACAAATATTAGGAATTCATTTTTATTTCTTAAATGTGTGTACAAAGGATGAAAATTGTATGTTTCCTTGAATGATTGGAAGAAATTATATAAATATGTTAGTAGTGTCCAGCCAAGTTTATATGAAATTTTAATAAGTGTATCCAATAAATATATATTTTTAAAGGGGTGACATTTAGGTGGGTTGGCAGCTGGTGGTTAGAGGAGCTGAGGGGTATGGCCTGACCGGGAAGTAAGATGGTGCCTCGAACAATCCAGGTCTAAGTTATGGAGCAGCAGGGAAGAGGGGTGAAGGTGAATTGAGTGGTAGGAGTGTCAGGGTGGCTGGGACTTAGACTAGGAACTGCTGCCTTCCTAACTCTGCAGCCCAGCCTGGGGCTGGGATTGCATCCAGCCCATTTTCCTGCTTCTGGCTGTGGCCACTTGAGTCCTGTCTTAGCCTGACCACCAAGTGACCAAGAATTCTTCCCTGTTAGTAGTACAAATGTTGGTTGTTCCTTTTTGTTTCTTGCTTTTAAGATGGAGTAAAATAATTTCAACTTCTCACAGAGGGCTTTGAAATCTTGTCGTGTAGAGTGCTGTCACCTCAAGCTGGTGGCTGATGTGCAACCTGTTTGCTAATAAACAAAGCAGGACCCCAGTGTCAGAATGCTTAAAATGGTCAAATCAACTGGGACCCCATTTCTGCATTTGACATGCCTTTTCCATCTCCCAGCCCTGTGCACATCATAAACCCGAGTCAGGAGGTGGTTCGGTGTGAACTCTTATAAATTGGAGTGGGTGTCCAGGGACTGGGGAGTGGACACTTCATCTTCAAACCTTTGAAGGCCAAAAATCATTTGGCCGAAAATCCACAACATATTGAACTTCGAGTGGGAAAGCCCATACAGTGTATTAAATGTGAATTTGAGACCATGAATTCTACCCACACTGACTCTATAAAACAGCCTCCCTTTTTTCATAAAGCAGGCCCATAAACTGCTGCCAGCGAAGCAGAAAGACTTCTCAGGACTGTGGCTTGCCTTCCGTCTGGGGTTGTCAACAAACCCCCTTTATGAGTGGAATAGACCTCTTGTATGTGTCGAGCTTCTGGCTTTTTACAGACTGTGTTCGGAGCCAGGCTAGGCAAACGTTAGGCGCTGTTTGCTGAGTGCATTTATTGCCTTTGCATAATTTATGAGCTGGAGGGGTTGACCATCATTCGTCTCTGCCAGGGGCTGGCACTCGAGGCTCCAGAGAGCGGAGCTGTAAATTGGATGGTGTGCTCCTGCTGAGCTCACGGCAAAGTCCTCGGGTCAGTATGGGAATTTAATACCAGAAATGGAACTGTTTTCTCAGCGCGCCATGTGGGCCCCAGTGCAGCAGAGACTGTTTTGGCAGACTCTGCGACTGGCCTTGTCGAGGAGCTGTCACTCACCCGGCGTGTTGTGTGGGGAGCCTGAGCATTTTTAATCGGCTTGGCATCCGTGCTGCTTCCATAATGGATACCAGTAGGTCTCAGTTCTTCACCATATGCTTAACTCTGGAGACAAGGTGCTTCTGGGTATATCAGTAATTACTTGATGCAGAATTAAGTGGACCTTGAAATTAGAACTGGACTGTTGGAAAGCAGGAAGCTTAACACTTTGCTGGAAATAACCGTTCCAGGGGACATGCTGCTGTTAGGTGGGGTAGGGGGCACGGGTTCATTCCCAACTTCCACACTCCTTCTACCCACACAAAGACCCTTGGGGGTGTGGGCAACTGCTATGCCACAGCCTTCAGCTGTCATTGATTACCTCACAAGGAGCGCTGTGAACATCTGGGAGAATAAGGCTGCCTGGAAAAATGCTCTTTTTGCCACTGTGCTCCTTCTGAACCATGCTTTGTCACTCTTGAAAACATGCCCAGAACTTAGGGACCTCAAGGGAAGCTTAATTAAAGGCAACAGAGAGATCAGTCAGCCAGTAGAATGCGCTTCCTCTCCCGTCTGCTGTTCTAGGCTTGCACAGTCTTCTTCTCACCCATTTTCTTTCTCGACCTATTTGATGTACTGATACAGAAGAATCACTAGTCAGGAGACAGTGTTAGATTAAACGACCTGAGGTTGGAAGCTTGGTGGGAAGCGACACAGTTGTATTTGGTGAAACCACTGCCACTCAGTGGCTGATAACTGGGCACCAAGGAGCAAAAGGAAAAAGTACAAAATGTTATATCCCTCTTGTCTATAAAATTGCAGTTTAAGTTCCTAAATGCTTATGGTTCAGAGTACTTGGTCTGGAAGGAGGAAGTAGTCCCCATTCTGTCTTACAATAGCGGGCTTTCCATTTAGAGAAGGCTTCGGTTACCTTTTGTTGAAAGCACTCTAATAATTTAAAAAGTAAGATAACGTACTCTTTTCTGAGCAAAACACTCCAGAGGCAGGATGCTCTGAGATATGTTCACTGTCTTGATTATGGGAGACTCTTTTTCCCTTGCCCCACCATCTTGCTTTTGTACTTAGACTTTTTGCCACAGTTGGGCAAAATGGCTGCCACGGGTCCAGCCACCACATCCTTGCAGAGCTATGTTAAAGAGAAACAGAGAAGCTCTTCCTGCCTTTCTTCTTTCATTTCACAGAGATTCTTTTTTTTTTTCTAGAACTCCAGTAGATTTCAAATCTCGTTGTCCAAAAATGGGTTTTATGGTTACCATTAGCTGTAAGAAACACTTATGACAAAGAATGTCTACCTTTCTCAACCTCAGAGTGTCAGGAGAATATACAGACTAGGGAGAGAGAGAGCTGTAAACAACTCTGGGTATCTATCCAGCAGTGAGTGGCTTCCCAGCAAGAAAATTTATTCTTCATTTTTGTTCACAGCTATATCGACTCCAAGACCAGGTGGCCACACTAAAAAACTTGGCATCCTCTCAGAGTCATCCCTGCCGCTTCCTCCCCTCGTCTCCGTTACCAATTCCTATTGGTTCTCCCTTCCGAAATGCTCTGCCATCTGTTTCTCCCTTTCCAAAACTAGGCCCTGTCCTGTTGTAGATGGCGAAATGGTTGCCCAACTGCTCTCCTCGCGACCTCCCTCCCCCACTGTGTGCTCTGTTCCCCGCCACTGGCCCCTCTGAAAGGGAAGAGCCATCTCGATGGAACGGAGTGCACCGTAGTTTGTGTTTGGCCTTGCTTCTCTCGCTGAATGGACAGCCACATGGGGACGGGTCCTGCATCTTGGCTGATTGCCTAAGCGATGCCTTCTCAAGGGCTGCTGAGGGGCTGAACGGGTGTATTTATCTGCTGAGCATTTTCTCTTTTAGAATACAGCCCCCATTTTTAATGTAATATTGATTAAGAGGATATTTTTGGATTTCATAGAGACTGTCTTTTGGTTGTTTCTAGTTTTGTTTTGTTTTGGATTTTTTGGTTTGTTTTTCCTTTTCTTCTGTTGAGAAACCCACTACTGTGAATTATATTGTGGTTATCCCAAACTCAGTGTGGACTTTGGGGTTGGTCAGTTAGGGTGCTGGGTCTGCTGCTATAAAGCACATGTGTTTTCCGCCCGACCTATTAATCTGTTACCTTACCTCTTGGTGCGTTCTCTGTAGGGAGTGTTTCTTTTGTTCTCAGGCACCACCAACAGTAACCCCTGCCAATTATGTTGTTTCCTTCCAAGTCCAAATGAGAGAATGCAGCGCCCAAAGGTTTACCCCCATCCTTTAGAGAAGCTCCAGAGATGCAGCTTTTCACAAAAACCTAAGGCAGGGCCACGCAAGCCTCCTGGTGGGCTCTCTGCATTCAGTGGCTGAGCCACTTGCTGCTGCCCCGACCTCAGGCAGGGTACAGAGCACTCACAGCAGTTGAACTCCGCAGGAAACCAGTGTTTTGGGTGCCATGCGTTAGCACTGAGCTGAAGAAACCTCCTGGCTCAGACAGTTCCTGTTTACTTGCCTTTGGAAAGACGGGGATCAAAAGCAAAAGCATAATCATAACACTGATGTTTGTTCTCTTCTCTTCATTTGCAGTGTGACAGTGACAGTGACCAGGAAGAAAAGGTAAGACCCCCACGCCTTTACTCTGGCGCAGCATGTAGCAACCTTGAGCACGACGGGCCTCTCACAGGTGGCAGTGGGGTAGGATGCCAGCTGCATGCTGACAGTGCTTTTTCTCCTCTGAAGGTTGGACACTGTCCACGCAGCGACATGTCCGATTCTATGATGGACTGAATTTACCTTATGAGATCCACAAGTGTTTAAACAAGCCCTTTAACAGCGCATATATGTGATACTGAGTCTTCCCTTTGTAGAAGATGATTTACTGACCCAAAAATCATTTTAAAAGAGGAAATTATTTTTTATTTCATGATGGGGACATGCAACTTGCTACTATGTACTTACGATGTCATTTCTGCCTTCCTTTTACTGACCTATTTGCTTCCTTCTGCTTCTGTGTGCATATCGGCTTTCTGAATAGAAAGGTTCACGGCACATTTCTAGGAATCTCACTTGGGCTGAGGGGAAGGTGTGGAGAGGGCAAGTGGGAGCTGCCGGGTGGGAAGGCATTTCTTCCAGCAGGTTCATCCTCTGTTTCAAGGCTGATGGCCTCCTGTTCCTCAAGAATCAAGAAAAGAAGCTCAGTTTCTGGGCTTCCAGAAGACTGGATCCTAACCTGGTAAAGTGAGCTTTCCAGTACCCAAAGCAAAGGCATTGCATATTTGGTCATTCTTTCTAGCTATACTAATCTATCAACTAATCTTTCACTTTTATTGCTATTTATGTATTTTGAAAACAGTTGCCTAAATATCATGGTTTGTAAATACTCAGCACTCAAATGATGAAGTATTCCTTCCTTCCGCCATTTGTGTCATGATCCAGTTTTTGACTTACGTTCTTCATGCTTGTGGATTATACTCAGGATCCTGTGGTTGGTATTTAGTGAGTTCTTTCCATTAAGCCCAGAGTTTTTCCTCCTTCTCTGCTGCTAGTCTCCAAGAGGAATCTAACGGCTCTTGTTCTGTAGTGTCGTTAATTTGAATTCAGCATATGTAGCCTGTTATAAAATGCAAGACATCATCATTTGAGCAGGTCAAGCATATTCAGATGAAGACAAATGGTGCTTATTTGATTTCCTTAAAATCAGGAAATGAAAAAAGTGCTCTCTGGAGAAATCATGTTCTGCCTGACTTGGATGATAGACCAATGCTTGTCCCCCAGATAAGAACAGGCTCTCGCCTTGAGGTTTTTATCTCTGAAGGACGGCCAGGACTGTCAGCTTGCTGACATGTGCATTATCCATGTCATTTTAAACAAAGTGACCTATGGAAGGGTGCGCTGTGCTGTGACATGGTAATGGGCTGTTGGATGACAGCGAAAGTACACACTGGAAAGGGGCCCGTGGATTATTCTTTTGTTTAACTGACAAGTAGGAGCTTCTGTCCTCCGGTTCCCAGGAGGCTTAGCTCCTTACAAGTAGAACCTCGGATGTCTCAGGAAGTCAGTCTGCAGTGGTGTCAGGGACAAGTGGACAGCATCAATCCTGCATGTGAGATATGGTCATTGTCTTCCTGAGCCCCCCAGATCACATACAGTCACACACACATCGATCATCTTCTTATTCCATTAGGCCTTGCTGGAACTCAGGGGTGGACTCGAACCTTCTGGCTATTCCAGGAGATCACAGGCAATGGCTGATCTCACTATCTAATTCTAGCCCTTTCCCAAGAGGATGGGCCTGATTCAGTGTTTCAACAGCAAGCAGACATCTTTCTTTAAAAGGAAATGTGAATTCCAGAAACATCACTGATCTTCATCAGTGGCAGAAGATAGTGAGGCTGCCCATTTTGCATCCCTTGTCAGTACCTTGTGCTTGTGACCACAGCCTTGGCTACACACCCGAGTCCCTTCCAAGGACCAAGGCCTGGGCTTTAGCTCTGGTCACTTACTTCAGAGTCTCTGGAGACCTCTGCCACTGCTAGATGATCACCTAATTCTGGTAACTTCTAGAATTTAGCTGCTATGTTACCAGAGGGATCCGGAAGTCAGGGTGCTTCTTGCATACCAAGGGCACCCCAGCTAATCCCTCTTTATAATCTGAACACCTGAGTCAGTGTTGCTCGGGTCTCCATCTCCGAGTGCGAGAAGAAGCAAAGAGACAGAAGGAATAATGAGGGGTGGAGAGGTAGCCTGTACCAACCACATGGAGTTGGAGGTGGCCACAGGCAAGCCCAGGAGAGTGGCCATGAGGGAAAGGCAAGGGCATCAGGTGTGACCCTCTGGTGACTGGCTTGCATTCTGCCTAGGTCCCCAGGCCATTCTTCTTTCGTGCCTTGGCACTCCTGTAAGTCCTCTTAACAGGGAGCCCCACCACAACCAGCAGTCTCGTCAGCTGTCCCTGCCGTGCCACACGCACTTCTCCAGAGGGTTCCCAGCAAGAACGATCAGGCCACCGTAATTGCAGTCACGCCTGCTTGGCCCTGCTATAGTTAAGACTGGCAGGCGTCCCCTTTTGGACTGAGACCTCTGGTGTGTATCATTGACTCGAACACAACCTCCTGTGACTGCTCTGCCTGAGCCCAGCCCCCTGTCAGCCTGCTATGTGCCAGGGCCTCTTGCCTATGCCCCTTTGGACCCTCCACGGGGCTATCAGGATGCTTTCAAGTGCTGCTTGGAGGATTCGTATTCAAGTCTGAATTGCTAGTGGCAGAATCCATGCCATTCAATGTCCTGGGATCCCTTCTGCAAGCCCCACCAGGGATCCTGCCTGAGTCAGAAGTGAGACTTCTAGGACCCACTGGGATTTCTCTCCAGAAGACCTGTCATTCTCTTTCTCCATAGGGATCCGCAGAACTGGCGGGCTAAAATTAGGGTACTATATTTTGCACAGCTGACTGAATTAAGATAAACTCTGCTTTCCTCTGATACGAAGCTGTAATTTATAAAATGATACCCTTACTAATTAATGTGGAAGTGACTAGGAAAGGGATAAAAAAAAAAAAGGAGAGCTTTCCCTAAATGCAGGAAACAGCCTTGTACCTGGAGAACGCTTTGATGAGCCGCGGAGCATCTCCCAGTCCTCACTCCCAGCCATGTGCATACATTTCCTCCTAACGTCAGACAACCTGGAGGACTTTTGTGAAGAATAAAAGATCGGGTGGGGAATTAGAGGAGGCCATGAACACTGTGCATCTCAGGTGTGGGATTGTTCTTCTTTGTAGTTACAGCAGAGAAAGAGGCAGCACTTGGCACCTTAATCACCCAAATTAAGCAATTATTCCAATCCTCCACTTGAATTGGTATCATGAGAACAAAGAGGTAACATGCATACTTCCACATATTTGGCCTATATTTTCTTTCGTTTCCTCACTTTCTCTACCACTGGCAGCAGCACATTGTGCTAAGCAACACCTCTATTTGGTCATGAAGTTTAATGTAGAGATTAAAAATCATTCGCTCTCCAAGGACTGACTTCCTTTTTATTGTGTGCCATGTGATAGAACTCACTGGAAGGCACAGCACCCAGGGGTCAGGCCCTTGGGCCTTAGAGTCTGATGCCCCAGGCTTGTTTCCAACTGTGGCCCTTAGTACTTTGCTGCTGAGCACCAAGCCTCAATTTTCTCATCTGCCAGATAGGGTGACAGGTGCTTCACACATGTTCTTGGGACAAGTAAATGAAGGCACCTGACTCAATGCCTGCCCCATGGTAAATGCTCAGTAAATGTCACTTCAGGTGAAATGAGGGAGAATCACTTGGCAGAGGAAGGCAGAGCCTCTTTGGAAAGCCCTGGCTATGCTGAAGAACCTGCCAGAGAGTTCCACCAACACCTGAAGCTCAGCTGCCATCCCCAAGGACACTCCTTCTTGGTACAGACCAAAGAGAAGTGTTAAATTTAGGAGCCCCAAAAGATGTGTTTTTAAACCCCTTCCCCCAACATCAGGCCTTCCTCTGAGCATGACTGGGAGCTGAGGGCGAGCGTGCTGACCTGGAAGGACTAAATGGCAACTAAGTGATCTGCGCAGGGTCTGTCCTTTCAGCATCTGTTCCCAGATGCCAGACACTGTCAAGTCCCAGGAGAGAGTTCTGGTTGAGTGTGACCAAGGATCTGTAGCGTTAAAAAGAATTTCCTAGGTAATATTTTGGTACATAGATGATTTTAAGATTCAGTATCTTACGATAAATGCCAGAAAGAGACATTTCTTCCCCCATACTTGCTGCTCTTGAAGTCTCCACGGTTTAATAGAAGGACCGGAAAGCTGTAGAGATGTTGCATGTTGACATGCTCCACACGTCGATGTGTGGGGATACTGCATATAAACACACTTGCAGTCCACACACCAACACAGTCACACTGAACTGAACCTTTCTCCTTTTCCTAAGAAAGCTGTTAACATGGTTCATAACAGCAGTTTTCCCTGTCCCCTATCCTCTGTCCTCTGTCTGGTTGTTAGCATAGAAATAACCACCTGGAAAATGGTCACTGGCTTTCAGTGCTTTGCTCTGCAGTGCCCAGGACAGCCGACCAGGGCACCAGCTAACTGTGCATGCAGTATCACTGTTTCTCATATGCATACCCCCTCCACTCACATGTTTATACTTTCTGGTTCATTCTTTTTAATTCATGTTAAAATGTGTTGTGTTTCATTGCATTGCGTTCACTTGTATGAGAAAGTGGCAGCTTCTAAGAAAAGCAGTAAAGAAAACCAGTAGAAGCTTATAACCCTAACTCAACACAAACCACATGCCTAACTTGGCTCAGGAAGGACCCAGAAACTGCTAAGATGTCAAACTGAAGATGGGGCATGTGGCTTGTGCTTATAGTGAAAGAGTCCCCATCCCTTGATTGGCCAGATTTCACACTTGGTAAAGTTTGTGCACCCTCAGCAACATTCCAAAGCTCAGAAGGCCCTCAGGGTTGTTTGTGGAACCCCATCTTTGGTTTTAAAATAAGATATGTTCTGTTCAGAAGACAATTTAGAGAGCTGTGCTGTTTTACAACTACAAAAGGGAGTTTCTCTACCTTTCCAGATTTCACAACATCAAAGAAAGCAGTTATTACCCAGAAAAAGCTTAGGGGCTGTCTTGGGTCTTGTCTCTTTATCACTTGCAGTTTACATGGTGCTTGCATGAATTGACCTCTTCCTGAGTCCATGTCTGCAGTTGGAGGGGTTAAGAAAACCAAATTTGGAAGCCTCATAGTTAACCCTGAGTGCCCCTCGTCCATCCCTGTGTCTCTTTTCCAGGCCCCAACAAATGTGTTGTCTCTTCCTCAGGGTTCTGTATTTTCTTTACAATTTCATTTTCTTGTAAAACATTTCTAAGCCATTTTTAACTTTCCCAGCATATTTGGATAATTTCAACAGTTTTTGGCTGAATTTCAAAGCCTTTTCATTTTGGATCCCTGATTTCCATAATACCCTTCCATTCAAGCTCTTCTTGCCCCTCCAAAATTATGTTTGGGTTAAAATGATATTTTATTGTTCTTCCAACATCATCATATTTCCACTTGGCTTCATTATATCATATTCATCCAGAATTCCTATTGGTATCATCCTAGGATAAGGTTAACACTGAAAATTATTTTAAATCCCTACTCTCATTAAGTTTTCTTTTTTGTGTCATAGAATTTTCAGGCCAAACTAAAAATTGTTTCACTTTACTGAATGTGTGTGTACAATCATCTGTCCTTTAGCATCATGTCATACATCAGAAAAAGGTTACAGATGTGCAGATTTTTTTATTGAGTGTCAATCAACAAGATAAAAATCTGGGAATTACTAGAAATTTGTTAAACATCATAAATTGAGCCAACTTTAGTTTTTCAGAATGCACAGTGAGGAGACAGAAAAGGTTTGAGGTAGTTGTCCCACTGTAGTGAGGAGAGAGAAGGCACTCTGAGAACTTGGCTTCTGATTTCTCATAAGCAGCTGTGTGGCCTTAGGCAAGTTACCTAATGGTGCTGAGCTCTAGTATTGTCATCTGCAAAATGAGGCTGGATTCAGTGACATAATGTTGAATATCGTGATTTTCCACATAGCTATATAGCCCAATAGCATGACAGAGCCCAGGGATAAATTAATATGTGATTGTGTTTTCCCTTCACTAAAATGGAAAGATTTTCAAAGAATTGTTTCATTTTTTCAACTCTCTTGCATGTCTGAGTGAGAATAAGCATGGCACACAGACCTGGGCATACTGGTGTTGACTCTTCAGGTAACTAAAGAACGTGGGTTTAGGCCAATACCTCAAAGAAGGTCCATACTTCTTTGTTGGTTCATTCATGCAGTCGTATATAGCCACTCTGTCCTGTTTTTCCCAAGTACCTAAAATGAACCAACATGAACACTATAGTTTCTTGACTCTCTTGGAACTATTGGCATGTTCCTGTCAGGAGGCACGGGCACATTAGTTTAAGCTCTGTTCTTCAGCTACTGTATGTATTTGGGAAATCATGGGAACTAGGTGAAGAGCTAGCTTATGTAATGTGTTTCAAGAACTCAAGTGATTAGAAATAAGTATTATTTGACCTATCAAAGGAATTCTTCTGGAAATGTCTGAAGTTGAGCACGTAATTCTGCATTCCCAGGGAAAACCTTCTGTTGCTTTGTTAGATGAACCATTGCTTTGGGTGTTATGGCTTACCTCAAGGGAAGTTCGGTGAAGGTGATTGCTCTCAGCGCCATGAAACTCATCAGGAGCTGTGAGCTATCTGTATACCAGCAGCACTTGTACTGTAACATGCATTGCTTTTGCCATTTATTAATGTTACAGGTGAGAAAGTCAAACTGAGCCCTTTCTGTGCATCATGTTACATGCTAGCTGTAGACCTGCATGGTACCTTTGGATACTTGAAAATAGCCAGAAGCAGCTTTCTCCATTGTTGTTCCCAGTGTGCCTTGACTAATAGTCTACCGAGTATACACGTGTTTACGGAGACAGAGGAAGAGAGCACTTGAAATGAGGACAGACCAGGAACCTCTGAAATAGGTGATTGCAGTACTCAAGTGGCTCAGTTGGGACTTCAGTTCTGTCTGTGACTCCCCATCTAAAAACATGGATGCTACTGATTTCTTGAGGCAATAGCAAAATAATAAATAAAAAGCATCATCTAATATTGAAGAGTACCTTATTGTTACCCAAAACACTTTAATAAGCATCATTTTAACTAAGCACCTGCTTAGTTATTTTTCATGGCGATCTATATGTATCATCATGTACCACATTGCGGATGACCTACATGGTGCCAAACTCTATCCTCAGTTCTTTCAGAGACTTTATCTTCTCAAGCAAGTGTCATCATCTCACAAATTAAGAAAATGAAACTTAAGTGTTGGTGTTGAGATAGCTGTACAGGCCATTCCAAGGTGTGACTTTTTTTTTGTTCACCTGAAACATGGTTATCCAAGGTAAGGGGAGAACCATATACAAAGGATGTGTGTGCGTGTGTGTGTGTGCTTGCGTGCATGTGTGTGATTTGTTTGTTTATTTTGAAATAGGACTCTCACTAGGTTGTCTGTGCTGGCCTCAGCCTTCCAAGTATCTGGGACTATAGTTGCATACCACTGCCCCCATCTTATATGTAAGATGTATATTTTAACTATAGTGTACACATGTGAGTGGAAAAGTCAGTTTGGTAGCCACCATAATTATGTAAGTGTGTGGTCCATACCAATCATTGGGCTGAGCCTGAGCTATATTTGATCATGGAACTCAGTCTTCTTTAAATGTATATGCATGTATGTTTGTGTGTATATGTGCTTAAACACTGAGAATTTCATTTAGTGATTTCCTAGGCTCCTAGTTGATATCCCACACCTAGCATACACCTGACATAGTAAGTACGCTGAAAATATTAGTGTTGTAGCTGGAGGTTGCTTTATCGTCTACTTCCTGGAAAGGGAAAGCAAAGAGGAAAGGGAACAGACTTGCCTTCAGCACCCAGCAGTGGAGGAAGAGCTGCTCCTACAACAGGAATCTCTGGCTTTCAGTCCAGAGCGCCTTGCCTACCATGTGGTCTCTCCACCCTGCTTTCCTGCTGTGACCAGTGCATTGGAGATGGAGCTGTGGTTCCACCATCACTTCCAAGCTGCACTTCCCACAGTGGGTTTGCACGTGGATGTCATTCATCCCTTCACATCCATCCGCAAACACTGATTCTCACCCTTGTGCAGGGTCTCTGGGTCCTTCGGGGCCACGGGATTTTTCCTTTTCTGGCCACAAATGCTCTGTGGAGTGATCCTGTAGCCCAAATGGCAGTAAATATCTGAAGCAGCCATGTCTGTGTTAAAGATTATGTATTTGCCACTAAGGGGAGAATATAGTGTTTATCGGCTGGAGTGCGTGCCGGCTGAGCTGATTACGGCACAGCACTCTGTCAGCCAATGATTTGTCCTGTCCTTTATCATCTGTGTCACTCAGCAGTGTGCTGGCGAGGGGAACAGATCACCCCTTCCCTTTTTTTGTACCCATTTCGTGTAGAAAATTTGTATTTACTTTGGGAGTGTAATTTGTTCCTCATGGATAATGTGACCCTGAGCGGAGCTGGATCATGGGTTAGTTGAAGTGATATTTTCCGCTAATGGTAGTCGTACATCATTGCTGTCAGCTCGGGTTAGGAGGCAAGCACATTACAGCTCCATTTTACCTCTGCAGGCATCTGGGATTATTTGCCATAACCGAGTATGACATGACCGCACTACAGAGTGCATTAAAATTTTACTGGCTTCTCAGGCAAGTCCCTGGCTCCGGCGTGTGCTTCACGCAGGTGGTCTGATGGGGAGCCCAAGGGCCCTGACTTCTCGCTCCGAGGTGCTGCAGGGTGGGAGCAGTCCAAGCCGAGGTTGTTCTCCTCTGGCCCTAAGAAAACAGTCTGGGAAAGACTTGGTGGGGAGTCGGCCTGCAGGTGTGTGTGTCTCTGGGCACCCAGACCAGCAGGTGACAGACTGCCTCCTGCAGATAAACAGGAGCTGACCACAGTAGCTACTGCCACTCCTCTCTCTCAGTGTTTCAACCCCAGAGTGGATAGAGAATCGTGCCTTCTCCAAGGAGAGCCTGGGGTATGCTTAGGTCTTGTCAGGCCTTGGGCAGATTTTTATTGCTCTTGTCTGCTTTTGGTTGGACTAAAGGAAGGAAGCAAGTATCCTCAGTATGGTAAAATCTGTGTCCCTGTGTGCACCTGGACTGAGCCCGGTATTCTCATAAGGCTGATCAGATGCATTGGCCAAGACATTTTACGTGTTATGCAGTCCTCGCCTAGACCTAATGAAATATTGGCATGATTAACCCCCATTTTACTTCTAAGGAAACTGAGGTTCAGAGGGGTTGAATAATTTACAGCATAATTTTGGCAGAAATGAGCTGACCCTAAAGCCGGTAGGGTTCCTAGTGTTCCATGGTACTTAGACATAGAAGTAACTACTACTTAAATAATATTTACATGTAACTTACATATATTGAGTCAAGTAGACCAGGCAGTAACCCTAATTGGTAGATGCTAGTATTATCTCAAGCTTAAGGGGAGAAAACCAAGTCATAATGGTGTTAGGTAACATACCAAAGTCTAGCACATGGTTAGTGCCAAAGCCAGGTTTTAAACTAACGCTGTGTGCTTTGGAGGTAGCGCTTCCAGCCACTAACCACGATTTTCCCTCATGCCACATTCTAGTAAGCCTGAGTGCTGATAGGGGAAGACCAGGGAGAGTTGTAACATGTTGGAGTAAAAAGAAATGTTCAAAGAGTATTTTATCATTTCAGTTGTAACTCAACTAACATCCAACGAAATACTGCTTAGGAAAGATGTTCTGTGATGAGCTTTAATTAAGTAATGAGTCCTATTTGCAGGGAGCAATGCCTGCATGTTAATGGTGCTTCTAAGGTGCTCGAAAGTAATTTGTTTTGATAGGTAAAGACTAAGCCATCACTCCGGAAAATGTTTCATGCTTTTACATCTCTTAGTGTCTTTTGTTATTCTTATTGGGAAGGCTATCATAAACTTTTCATTGACTCATGGTCTTTTAAAGGACAGTATAAGGTTTTACCTAGTAATGCATAAGTTATAGATTAGAACCCACAAAGATTCCATATTGGTGAATTCTGGGCTCTAGACACTTAGACTTTATACATATGACTGCAATATGGAGATAATATTTTGTTCTGCAAAAAAACCCACCTCTTTCTATCTCTCTAGACCTTTGCCTCCCTCTCTTTCAAGCTTGAGATGTTACCCTTCCTGCAGAACAAACGATCCCTCCCTCTTACCATTGGCTCTGCACATGGCAAGGTCATAATTTATGATCTTATTCAATAAATCACATGTCAAATGAGTTATATCTTGTACCTGCAGGGCAATTATTAAAGTGCTACAACAGAAGAGCCATAGAGAAGTATAGCTTTTCTCTCTGAAAACTTTAAAATCACGTTAGCACACTAAGATTTGTGCTCCCTGGCCCACTTGCCTCCTTGAGCTTGCAAGTCCACGTGCTGATCGTGCCTATACATTAGAGTAGGTCCTGGAGATTGAGCCGAGTTTCTCCTCTGGCCTTAGATCCAGTCATTCAAGCACTAAAGGGTAAGAACAAAAGCATTGATCCAACCACCCAAAAGTAATTATCCCTCTCAGATGGTCTGTTTAGAATGCAGTAATAATTTTAAATAACGTACTCCCCAGAGACAACATGACAAGGGACATGGATTATTTACTCTGTTTAAATAGAGTCACGCTTGTACTCTCACCCCTCTCTGAGTCTTTGGTGATGTGCAGGTAGGCTCCTTTAAGAAGGGTCATTGTTGAAAAAACTCCATATTTACCCAGCAAATCAGGTACTAAGCAATTATTCATAATAAAGGCATTCATCAACCTTGTGTAGCTAGGTAATTGTTATGTGACATCTTACAATGGGAGTCTTAGAAGAACCTTCATGAATCATTGGGTCATTTTAAAGCCTACCTTTTTACAGCTTGGGATTTGTTTATATTCACTTTTTGAAGGCTTTTTTGTTTCAGATGACAAACCAACAAATAAGGAAATGTATACAGGCTTTGAAATTCAAATAAGTATAATCACCAAATCACCAAATCATCAGAAGGGTAGAGATATATAGGCGGGCTTCAGAAGCATTGAACAGGGAGTCAGGTACTTTCTTTGCCTGTCTCTGAGAATTTTTTTTTTTTGTCTGTCCTCTGTAATTTTGATTGGTTCTAGACTTGGTTCTACCTTGAGATAGAAATCATGACCTCATCCACATGTCAGTTTTGGTCACCAGAAAGGAGACTATCATCTTCCACTGCAGTTACCAAGATCCAAAGAAAGGTTTCTGATTGGCTAAGATTAAGTGAAGTGCTAAGTACTGGTTCTCCAGAAAGGACTGTAGGTTTGCCTAGTCCTAGGGTTGCATCATGTGCTCATACCTGGATCAGTTAGCTATCAATAGACAGACTCAAATATGATGTCCAGCAGTGCTGTTCTGCAGATAACTCAGTATGCAGTGCTAAGCTGGCAGGGAGCCCAGAAGGCAGGAGCTGATCATACAGTAATATTTTCTGTAAAAACTAAACTAAATTTCCTGCTGTTTGGATTAGGCACTTACAGGCACCACTTCATGACAGTCATAGAAACCACCTTGATAACACTTTAAAGTTAATGCTTTAAAATGATCACAGAATCCAAAAGATGAATGCATGTTTACAATTATATTTAATAGTTGCCCGAATAGTCATAAAATATTCTAAATTCTATTCACAAATTGTTTCTATCTTGCTTAAACTGTAGAAGTGAATAGGATTTTATAAAGTTCATGTGTATATGCATTTAGAATAGACTGAACTTCATTAATATTTTAAATATAGTTGATGATGAGTTACTCCCCAAGTATAAGACAGCCACCTTGAGAGATACAAAGGTCTTTTAAGTCACTAGGATGCCAATTAGTAAATTACTTGTCTAGGGTTCAAAATGAAACCTACTTTTCCAGAGGGATTGTAGTCGTCCCAGAGTGCCTAATTTGTGTCCAACGTACTACTTCTTAAACTGCAACAGGCATCCCTTCTGAAATAATTTTCCTAAGCCTCAAAAATAGTAAGCCCAATCATAGTTTTGTGTGCTGCAGATTTAGTCCCCACTGTGTGCTGAGCCAAGCACTATCTTGGGAATTAGGGATGGAAAAATGACAAAGATATAGCAAGCCTTCAAAGACATGCGATCTAATTGAAGAAAAAGCCAAGGTACCTTGATGAATTATAAGACCCCTACAGTTTACGCTGTTTCTGAGGAATGGCATAATGTCTGAAAGTAAAAAGCAGAACTATACTGTCTAGAGGAGTCAGTATTTGGGTTAGATCTCATTGAAACACATGGAGTAGATAATTACTAGGTAGCAAAGGTGGTGTGGATAATGGGCAAAGAAAATTATTTGCAAAAAGCAGGGCTGTGAAAGGCTTAGCATATGGAGAAGAGCATGAGAACTTATGTTTTTATGGAGCAGGGTTTGCGGTAGTGTGTGGGAGAAGATAATGCTGTGAACGTAGATTGGTATAAACAGCTCCATATAAATAGACCTCATGTGGCAAGATGAGAGTTTGGGCTTGATCCAGATCGCAAGTCTAAGGACTTTATATAGATGAGTGACATATCAGATTTGACTTTTTGTAAGAGGAGTCAGGCAGTGGCACCAAGGATGGGATGGAAAGGAAGGAAAGTGGTTAGATAGTCAGAGAGAAAGCTGTCTGTCATAAAAGGACAGGTGAAAGGAACTAGAGTCAGTGTAATGGGAGGAAGGAAAGGATGAGATTTTGGAGGCATTTCTGAAATGAATTGTCATGATTTTGTGACTACCAGATCAGAAGGATGAGGAAAGAATTGGGTGAGTCAAGCTTCAGGTAAGGCTGGTGGATAACTGTTGGTGGTGCCATCCAGCAGACGTGAATGAGAAGGAGATACAGGACATGTGAGCAGTCTTGCAGGTCCTTCAACTGGATGAAGTCAAAAGGCATGCGTGTTTATGATGCAGGAATAATCCAGCTCTAGGCTAGTATCTAGGAGATCAAGTACCAAAGAGTCAGTCAGTGGGAGTGAGTGGGGGCCCAGCCGAAAAACTGGCATTTTGTCTGCCTCTATATGATTAAATATATATGGTGCTAATAGCCATTAAAAACAAAATAACTCTACATTGGCTTTAATTTCTACTGTTTATATAGGGCTTTATTTTATTATATACTGAATGTCTTTGTTTTTATGATGGTAGAATACACACAAAACTATTTCCCTATCATTGTTTTTAAGTGTAGATTGCAGTAGTAGTTAAGTACAAGTACATTGTGCAACCTGTGTAGTTTTTAATCCCATGTGTTAAAGCACTGTGCACACACTCACCAGAACTTCACAACAAGCACTCTGGATGAAAGGAAAATAAATAAAGAACTTAAAATGCAATGAACTGAGGCAAAACCTGGTCAGTGTTGGGGTTATGCTGTATTGTCGTTAATGATAGTAGCTTAATGTCAAACTTCACCTAGACCCAACAGGCCTGAGGTTCCATAGCATCCTTCAATTCAAAGGGAATGAGCCCTGGAGCTGAGCTTCCTATGCTGTGATTCACCTTCACTATACACAGGCAGGATCATCCCTTATCCAGGAATCTCCTGGACTCAAGGGCCTGCTGGCCTTGCCCTGTGAGAACTGCTTGCACACTTAAAAGACTAAAGGCCACTGCGGAGGAATGAGGCAGTGGTAACAGTGCTGGCTGGACAAGCAGCCCTCTGCTTTGGGCCGTTTCATTCTTCAGACAGTAGGCAGAAAGGGAGGAATGTGTGGCTTCTGTTGGCTTAAAATCAGGAAAGAAAATGGAATAAAAACAGAACCATTTATCCTTTTTTCCCATTCACATTGTCCCTCTGAGAAACTAGATTGTGTAGAAAGAAGAGCTGGATTTTCTCCTATGTCCCTTGTTCCTCCTCACTTGAAAGCAAAATAGTTTTCCCCTAAAAACTCAGCCTTCGTGCCTATGGGAGCTGTCATTCCTCTGATGGGGCCTCTTAAAGTTGCTCTGCTTGGGTGGGGCTGACCCTCGGTGGCAGAACAGGCCATGGGCTGCCAAGCTGCGGACTCCTGGGCACTGACACTGAGCCACCTTCACCTTCAAGAAGACCTGGTCTGTGACTGCCCCAGCAGTGTACTCAGGGTGTCAGAGATAACAGGCACCATTGCTCCTAGTTAACCATTAAGATAATCCTTCAAGAAAACTTGTACTGGGGAGGTTTGATTTTGTCTTTACTTGGAAAAAACTTTAGACTTTCAGAAAAATTACAAAAATAGTACAGGTCATAGTACCTTTCATCTGGCTCCCCTTAATATAAGGCAAATAGCAAACCCAGAACATGAACATTCACATGATGTTACTCAGAAAGTCTCTGGACTATCTAACATTGGCCTGTTTTCCCAGTAGGGTCCTTTTCCTGGTCCAGGAGTTCCCCAGTCTCTCCCCACATTGTGTCTCCTAGTCTTCCAGCTGGAACAGTTCCTTGGTGTTTGTCTTTCATCACCTTGAGATTTTTCAGAAGTCCAAGCCAATCATCTTGTAAACTAGCCCTCCCTCAAATTTAGTTCACCTGGTGATTTCTCTGGATTGACTGAGGTTCCACATCCCATGCAAGAATACCAGAGGAGCTATGTTACTTCTTTCCTGGCGCCTCAGAGTAGGGCCCACGAAGTCTCCCTGATAATGTGAATTTTGACCACATCCTTATAGTATTGCCTGCCAGGCTACCCAACTATAAAGCTACTATCCCCCCTTCAAATCATGTAATAAAGATCTTGTGGAGAGATACTCAGAACCTGTGTAAATATAGTAAAACCTTGCTTTGTGAGCACAATTTATCCTGGAAACATGTTTGTAATACAAAGCAATTGTATATCAAAGCAAATTTCCACATAAAAAATAATGGAAACGCAGATGATTTGTTCCATGATCCAAAAATATTCACATAAAAATGATTAAAATACTTTTATATAATACAAAATAACAAAGAAAATATAAAGAAAATAAACAAATTAACCTGCACTTACCTTTGAAAACATTCATGGCTGGTGTGAGAGAGACGAGAGAGGAGGGTTATTGTGTAGAACAATTTTCACTATTATTAATGGAACCACTGCTACCTATTGGCTCAATGGAATCTTTTTCTTTTCATGCAGTTTTAACAAGGATGACAGTTTTGCTTGCTTTTAAGGATTTTATGAAATGTGATATTGCATTGGTGTTAAATAGATCCATTGCCTACCTGCTATGGCCTTATTCAGATGATGCTTTTTGACAAAAGTTCGCACTGTTTCTCACATTTTACACATCTCCCTAATGTCATTTGAGGTAAGGGATTTCTCCACCTTTTTCTTTTCCTCCTCTGCAGACAAGATCTCATCTGTCACCTCTTGCTGTCGGGAGAGAATCACCCACAATCCCACTGGTCGGGGGAGAAAAGGGGAAACTGTTGGTTCAGTTGTGATCATGTGATGTTCAGCATCATGTACTGCTCATATTGCAAAGCATGGCTTGTTTATCAAGTTAAACTTTATTAAAAATGTTTGCTCATCTTGCAGAACAAAATAAGTTACTCGCAATGTAGGGTTTTACTGTTATTTGTTTCTCACCATTCTTCAACCTGCTAAATTTAGTGCTCATCAGTGGTCATTGCCCTTAATAGTTATTACATAATCTTTGTCTGCTGGTTAAGATGTATGCTTGAGACTGGTTAAAGCAGGCTGTCGCCATAGAAAAAAGTCAAACTGTGCAGCCCAGCAGGCCAAGGCACACCTCGAAGAGGCTTGCTTCAGTGCGCCACATGGGAGCAAGGCATTGTAGGGTTGCCAAGCTTCATGGACAGAAGATGCCCAGGAAAGCAGACACCCCAGATCCAGCTCTAGCAAGATCGCTGTAGGGCTATGACCCTAGGCAATTTATTTAATGAGTTACTGCTGGGGTTTTTTTTGTTTGTTTAATATGAAAATAAACATCTAGAATGATATGGCCCTTAATAGTTAAATACTTAGAAAAATTCATGTTTCATTCTTTCCCACATTGTTACCTCTCTGGTCCCCTAATCTACCACCTAAAAAATCTTAACACGCATTAGCTGCCTCATCTGTAACAGCCACATCTATCAGCTCTTCAAAAGCAGGCCTTTTAGGAAATGGGTCTTAAAAAGGTAGATAGGGATCAAAGATGGGGACATGGCTGTGTCCTCAAGCTGTGAAATTTAGGAAGAGCTCTGTGGAGACTCAACAGGAAATCTCTAAGCTTTGGAGGAGTGGGAGATGCCCAAGAAAGCACAGGTAGTGGGCCCCAAGGAAGACTGACAGTAGACAGCCCTGAACATCAGTGAGGAGATTTTAACCAAGTTCTCTCTCCTCGAAAACCCTGCTTTTTTCAAAGTCTTAAATCAATGTCTGTTGAATCGGCTGCCCTTTTGTGTTGAGAGGGATTTTGTTTCATTTTGTGGCACTGGGGGTTGAATCCAGGGCCTTGTGCATGTTGAGCATGTGCTCTACCACTGAGCTACATCCCCAGTACAGTGAGGTTTTTATTTTTAATTCCCTCTTCAAGCCCTGGGTCCCTGATTCCTCCTTGCTCTGCTGTGGCTGACCACCCTGCCTTGGACATCCAACCCCAGAAGTTGTTCTTTGTGCTTCTCATAGGATCCATACTGAGGAGGTATAGCTTTGTCTGGCCCTGGCAAGTGGCCATGGCATATGCTTTGTGCTTGAGGACAGAGGGCACTGTGAGAAACCATGAGGGAGCACTCGCTCTCGATGAATGTGGGTTTGGGGCACACTGCATTCCTTTGCTCTGCCAGTGAGTCACTAATGCAGATTTCTGCT
The DNA here is from genome assembly GCA_004027455.1 of Hydrochoerus hydrochaeris. Taxonomy (NCBI): domain Eukaryota; kingdom Metazoa; phylum Chordata; class Mammalia; order Rodentia; family Hydrochaeridae; genus Hydrochoerus; species Hydrochoerus hydrochaeris. The sequence goes on from PVLA01002820.1 coordinate 185,462, forward strand.
AAGAGGACGGAAATGAGATGGAGGAGGATGGTGCTGGGAGATATCTGTGGATGCCCAGAAAGCATCCTTTCTATTAAAGCAGCCTCCCTCCCCAGGACTGAGAATTAAATCCAAGGCTACATCTCCAGTTCTATTTTTAATCTGTAGACAAGTTGCCCAGCCTGGGCTCAAACTTGTGGTCCTCTTGTCACAGCCTCTCAGAGTACTCAGATTACAGATATATGCCACCTTTCCCACCATTTAGTAAAGCACCTCTTATGATCAGAAGTGAACGTGGATATCAGCATTTTCTGGAGTTTTACCTTATTGAGTATTACAGGGAAATGCTGTTTATGATGTGTTCCTCTGCAGTAATAGAATTCCTAACAGTACTTCTGACCTGATATTAATTTCTTGCAGTTGCTATAACAGATTATCACAAACTTGGTGACTTAAAACAACAGAAATTATTTTCGTACAGTTGTGGAAGCCAGAAATTCAACATCAGTTTTACTGGGCCAAAATTAAGGTGTCAGGAGGACAGCACTTCCCCCAGACTGCAGAAGAATCTATTCCTTGTCTCTTCTAACCTCAAGTGGTGCCAGAGTTCCTCAGCTTGTGTTGCATCACTCTAATCTCTGCCTTCTACCTTTTCTGTATGTCTGACTCCTCTCTGCATCTCTCTTTTAGGGATATTTGTGATGGCTTTTAGGGCATCCCCGGATAACCCAAGATAGTCTCCTGACTTGAGAGCCTTAAGTGAGTTCTACCTACAAAGGCTACTTTTCCTTTTAAAATACCATTTGCAGGTCCTTACAGAATGTGTACAGGGCAGACAAGGGCAGGTGATCAAGGGCCTTTTACATTTCCTTGACTAGCACAGCCCCTTCCTAAGGAACAAAGGAGAAGGCAAAAGCAAGCACCTGGCAAAATGACCAGGATTTGCATGCCTCTGAGAATTGGCAATTGTGTTGGCTTAGGGTTTTGTTAGCCAGAAGGAAGTGGTGGAAATGGCTTCTGATTAGGCAAAGAACAGTGCAGCAGTGAGACTGCAATGTCTGAGCGCCCTGCCTTGTTCTATCAGAGTCTTACTGCCTGAACTTCCATGCTGAATTAGCCAGTCATCAAAGTGCTAACTCTGCTGATCTCTAGCATCTACTGATGAGCAAAATGGGCGTAAGATTTGGCCTTGGACTCCAAAGACCTAGAACTCATGACCAACTGCTGGTGTGACCTTAAACAAATCATTAATCCTCTCTGGACACTCAGTAAGAATTTTTGTCCCAAGGCAATGGCAAAAGGTAAAGTGTAGCCTGCAGCAGTACTTTCAACACCTGAAATGTCCTGAAATGCTAGCTATTAATGGGGTCACTGTGAAAAGGAGTCTTCTGCTGGCTTCACAGCCTAAATGGTGAACCTTTTAGAGACCAAGTATCCAAACCGCAACCCCAAACCCATTCATTTATCGCAAAGTGCCAACACTGCCCCAAGTACGCTGTCACCCAATGTTTGGCTGCTGGGGTTGCTGGGGAAACTTGGCTGGTGTACCAATAGAGAGAGCGCTGAGTACCCAATGTAGCACATGTAACACAGGCTTGCCACTACTGGGCTAGAACCATGCTTAGAGCGCTCAGTTCCCCTGCTGATTCCTCACCCTGTCCTCATAAACCACTAGCACCACGCAGACTCATACTTTCTACTAGTTTGCAGTGGTTGGTTGTTTATGTCCTCTTTCCTGTTCTGACAAGGAACATCCCTGTGTGCTAGTGTGGGTACTGTATTGACTGCATTCCTGGGTGGATTTCCAATAGCAAAGGGAGAATGTCAGGTGAGTTCTGCATAATTCCAGGTTAAGCTTTTCTAATCTGAAAATTTTATGTCTGAAATGTTTCAAAGTCAGAATGAAACATTTTGAATACAGATGTGACCCCAACAAAGGAAAATTCCACACCTGACTTCATATCACATATCACAGGTCACAGTGAAAGTACAGGCGCATGAAAAATACTATGTAAGATGACCTTCAGGTTATATGTATAAGGTACATATGAAACATAAGCGAGTGTCATGTCTAAACATGATTCCCATCCCCCAGATATTTCATTGTGTATGTGCAGATACCCAAAAATCTGAAAAAAATTCCAAAATTTGAAATAGTTATTGTCCTAAACATTTTGGATAAACAAATGTAAGATTTCTGTCATATTTCTGGCCTCCATGGGTAGGTAGGAGGAAGTGCCTAAATATGCGGCTAGCTTTCCACCCATGCTTGTCCACTGTGGACCACACTGTTCCTAGTGGCTTTAATCCTGGACACTCCAGGCAGCAATAGCAGGGACCACAGAGGAGAGAGGAAAGATACTTACAGCATCTGTGCCTGGTCTTGGTGGCAAGCTGCAGGTGACACGGCCTGCAGTGCGGAAGGGATGTAACAACTGGTCAGGTGGACCGATAGGACTGTAAGGTCTCCCTGTAGCTGAGCATGTAGGGGCGTTCCCTACCAGCCTCATGTCACTATGCATCCAAGTACTGTGCACAGCAATTCCAGTTCAGAAGTTTCCAGGTGGATGTGGAATGTGTATTTCCAGAAGCATCCGCAGGGTTTCTGCTGCATAGTCCACCTAAGAGAGTCAAAAGTTTGAAGGAAACAAGTGAGCTTTGGACTCAGGAAAACATGTTTTTGTTGAGAGCTATGCCACTTCCTAGCCAAGTGGACCTTGTCCTTCATCTCCTTCCCTCTAAACCTCAATATCCTTAAGTTCAGAGCTAACCGATACTACTCCCTGCCCCGAGGGCTTGTTGGGAGGATGAAAGATGAAGTTCCTGCACACATGGTTTTTGCATTGTCCACAGCCTGGTGCTTTACAGTGGAACCTTTACTTCCTGCCCCACACAAACAGCCAACAGCCAAACCAGCTTCAGCATTGGTGCCCTGGCTGCTTCCTACCCTCACCTAAGATTGATATAGTCCATGGCTAAATTGTTACTGTAATTAACAATTGCTCCTAAAAGCTTTTACCCTTATTTTAGCGAGAACTCTTATTTAACAGAGTTTACTTCTTATCCTTGGCAAATCATTTTAAATTCTCATGGTACTCACTGAGTTAACATTTATCCAAATGAACATGGTTGCTCTTAATGTGAGCGTCATATGTAATTTGGGAGAAATTCTATTGTCATTTAGCATTAATTAATGCCCACTTGCTATAAAGTGTTCAGAGACACCAACAACCAGCTTGGTTTCCAGACCACACAGAGAGACTGGAAGGACACTGAAGGGGCAGGGAGCCTGCAGGCAGGGGCCACAAGCACCCCTCCGCTCACAGTGGCCAGGACAACCATTCCGGCTCAGAGAGGATGGTCTGCGCCCCAGGTGATCAGAACACAGAGCGGTTTGGCTCAGCCTGGCTCCCGCCCCCGCTTTCTTTGCTCACGGTGGCGCTTCCTCTGCACCACAGGTGCGGCGCACGCACACACCCCACCACTCTTTGATGACCTCTCCTCCCAGTCACAAACACCCTGGATGTCGATTTTTAACCTGGTTTCACCTGGCTGCACATGTCAGCTGGCGGGCCCTGGAGCGTAACTTGTGATTTGCTTGGGCCCTGCAGCCCGGCTCCCCTGCAGAGGATTCCTGCTGCTGGGCTGGGAGGGAGGCTGCCTGAGCGGCCTACGCCACCCCGGGCAGCTGTTTATTGATGTTTCTGCTTCTCTGTGGACACCTCCTCCATAAAGGCATGCTTGAGGGGGCTGTCACGCATGTGCACGTGACAGGGGATGTGGGGTGAGCAGTGTGGCCTGGGTGAGGTCTCAGCCAGACCTTCCTTTATCCCAGGCTGCACAGTGCAGTGGAGGCTGTTAGGACTCTAGGCCTGAGCCTACACCTAGCAGCCCTGTGAGTAGGCCTCCCTTTTTTCATCTGAAAAAGGGAATCATTTTACCCTTTGGGATTATGTGCAGTAAAGTGCCGTATGCCCTATGGGGTGTATAGTAGACTTTCAAAAGTGAATCAATGACTAGACATGTGGCTCAGTGGTAGTATACATGCTTGTTACTCATGAGGCGCTGGTTCAGTCTCTGGTACCCCAATGCGTGCACACGCGCTCCCACACACATTCTCTCTCTCTCTCTCTCTCGTCATTCGCTCTCGCTCACTCTCTCACAGCCAGTCATTGATGATGATTTCTCTCTTCCTGTGTGCACACCTTAGAGTTGTGCTGTCTTAGCCTGCTGCGGCCCCTCAGGCCTAAGGAGGGATGGCTCCGGGCGCACCAAGGAGCTCAGTCCCCGAAGCCCTTTTAACTGGTCTTAACATCTTGTTCATAACCAGTATGGGTGAAGCACTGCGGAGAGTCAGGCGCTTTTCTTTTCCTGGTGAGAAAAGTGGCCTTGATGCCTAGCTTCTGCTCCTGTGTGAAGGACTGTAATGCGTGACGAGGACTAGGGCATTGTGCTGTGGAAATGAGTGGGCGCTTTACACACTGAGATGCAGATGCAAGATTTCAGTAGCCCCTGGCAGCAGTTAAACATGTGTAACTCAGATTTTACTGAATGTAATGTCATTTTTCTCTGATGACTACAAGTCCTTTCTGAAGCTCCTGAATGGTTACGTTGAGCAGCTTTTTACCTGCTGGGCGCGGAGGTGGTGAGCAGAGAATACCCGCTGAATTGGCCTTGTCCACCCCATTTCCGAGGGCTCTCAGGCTGGCCCCCTCAGGTCCCCTCAGGCGCTGCTGTCCAGTTCCCCCTTCAGGGGCTGTTTCTTGGTAAACAGAGCCCCTCCTCTGCTGACCGGCAGGGGCTGGGGGTACCCGGCCTGCTGCGGCTCCGGAAGTGGCCCACAGCGACGCTTCAATTCACAGTGAAATGATTTCCTCTGCCTCGTATAATTTAACCTGCCCACACTGCTAAACTTCTATATTACACATTTCTGTCAGGATGTCAGAAGAAATGATAAGCCTCCGTGAAACTGCAACCTCTGTTACATGCTAAGAACGTTAAGCTGGTGCTCCCAGGCCCCACCCCTTCTGGTACATTTCTGAGATTTTTAGCGTGGTCTCTCAAGTATAAAGAATACCCTACTTTATGACCCCAGCCTCTTGTTAGCTGATAGATGAAATCTTTTCTTAAGCTGACTCCCTGGTCTATTATGTTTTCAAAATTCAAGGTTTCTCTTTAGATTCTTGGATGGCTGCCAAGTGGTCGGCTTTGTTAGTAGGTGAATTGCTCTTCTCTTTTTTGCTCTTTAAGCAGGAAGTAGTTGCTTTTTAGGGTGAGGGAAGCAGGGAGGTATCTCTCACCTCCCTTCTGGGACTTTGTTGCTATTTATTTCCAGGCGGTTGGTGGGGAATTTATTGCTTTACCCTTTTTCAGGAATTTCTCCTCAGAGCCCATACCTTAGGAATAAACCCAAACACAAGAAAGCCATTTCCTTGTGGGCATGTGCTGTATTTTCTGGCAGGAATTGGTTGTGGAGCTTCCTACAACTCTGCCTGGGCATCTGCACCGCTGAGGGGAAGAGCGGGGTTGTCCCAGCTGCTCTGATGCGGCAGGGAGAGGCTGAGGCTGAGGCAGCTGCCGGTTCCTCTCGGTAGCTACTCCCAACATGGGCCTCTCCAGAAGTAATAAGCTGTGCAAATCCCCACGAGTAACTCTCTTATGTAGTCAGGTTCTGTGGTCTCCCTGGAAGAGGGAGAGTTGAGCCCTTACCCTTTTGTGCACCAAAAAGGACCGACAGATGCCATATTCCTACCCCTATCTATTTCACTTTCTCTCCCTGGTCTCTCTGAAGTTTTGTCCCTGCATGGCTGTAAGTGGTGGGCAAATGATGTTTGCTGAAATTGAGGCAAAATGTAATTTTTCAAAGACTTAGAGATAAGCAGAAATATATTTGGTTCTCAAAAGGGGTACCCTCAACTCTGGCTAGAACATATTGTCTTAGTTACTTTCCTGTCCCTGAGATGTAATATCTGACACCCACAAATGAAAGGAGAGGTTTATTTGGCCTCACAGTTTTAGAAGTTTCAGTCATAGCTGGCTACAAGGCAGAGGGGTGTGGTGGAGGCGGATTGCTGACGACATGACAGACAGGACAGGGCAAGAGAGATCAAGGAAGGTAAGGGATGGGAGGCCCAGGCCATGCCCACAGTGACCCACCTCCTCACAGCAAGGCTGTACAATCCCATAATCCAGTCACCTTCCAAAAGCTCCACCTATGACCGTCTGAGGCTTTGGGGTACATTTTATGTATAAATCACAGTGCACAATGAGAATGTTTCTCTTTAGAGTCCCTAGCCCAGAGGTGGACCTCTGTGTACTTCAAGCTTACATCACCAGTCTAACAGCTAAGCTGCAGTATTCCAGGGTTAAAGCAACCCCTTGGCCCTTCCAAAATTCTAGGCTGGCCGTTTCCAGAGTAGACATTTTACCAGTATTCTCAGTTACTTTTTGGGCACCATCCCAGAGTGTAACCTAAATCTAAACCCAGACAAGGCACTGTTTGTTTTGCAAACTATACAGCCCAATCACCTGGGCCTAATTACCTGCACAACTCAAGTAATAAAAGCGGTGCCCCAGGCTCCTTTGCAGCGGGGAGGTAATAGGCTAGGGATTGGAATGTGGTCCTGGGGGAGTCCTTTGGGTGCAGGGTGGATGAGCTGCATAGTAGACTCAGTAAGACGGCCAAGTGAGCCAAGGACAACAGAGCCAGACTGAGTGGCCCAGGGTTAAACCTTCTTCAAAGCAAAGTCAGCTCCAGCCCCCCACGCACTGTCAACCAGAGGGCATTTGAGTGAAGAACAGTAAGAACTGCAGGAAGCATGGGAGACCTAACAGACCAACCAGCCCCATAGACACAGAGGGCTGGCTCAGGGAATCACTGCCACAGCCAGGAGAGGCAGAGAATCCTGAGCCTCAAAGTTCAGGCCACAGAGGGAGACCAGCAGTCTGAATAGGGCAGCCTGGACTTGAAAAGGGGCGGGTTTTGGCTGCAGGAGCACAAGGCTAGATGAGACCTACCTGCCAGGATTCCTAGCTGAATTTACTTCAGCAATCTGTGCCTCTATTTCCTTGTTTATGAAGTGCAGCTCAAGGGGTCCACACCACAGTGTCTTCTCATGAGAAGACTTACACAAGCACTCATGCGGTGCCCAGCCAGTGCCCAGTCAGTCCTGTATGCCTGCAGTCTGTAAAGGACAGACAGACACAGGGAGGAGAGTGATTTGTCCAAGAAGAAATAGGGGATTGGAACACCAGCTGGTACTGAGGCTTGGCTTTGAGAAAGGAAGAGGGTAAGTGGTAAAAGATAATCCCAGGGAAGTATTTCCATGTCAGGTCCTAAAGGACCTGAGTATCCACTGGTTTGATTTCATTAGGCTTGGTTTGGTTTCACAGGTGAAAGACAATAAGATTTTTTGCAGGGAAAGATTATGTCAATAATATGAGGGTTAGGAAGTTACCTGGAATGCCCTGTATCGCTTAAAGGCTGAAAAAAGAAAGTCTTGTTTCCCCTTGTATGGTGGCTGTCACAGGTTGTCAGTTCTTGGAGCAACACCTTTAATAATAACAACAGGAACGCCTGGAATGGCTACAGAATTTGCTTCCAGAATATGTTTGTACTTACCCTCCATTTTAATCTTTAAACCATCCCTTTGAGAGAGGGAGGACACATGGATTTTTCTCAATTGTGTACCACTGTGAACCTGGTAAGTTATTGAAGGTTGATTATAGACTCAGCAGTAGAAGTCGAGTCCCTGCATTCCCACTCCAGGCTTCCCACCATTTTCCTCTTACCTGCACACTGTGTTTGAGGCTGTACTTCATTCACCCTGAGGCTCTGAGGTGGTAATGGTAACACTGGTATTACTAATAATGATCAGGATAACAGCTTACATTAGAGAGCATTCACTTACCGTGTGCCAAGAATTTACTGCTTGTTTTGCATTGTTCTGTGTAATTATCTCTTCTTTACAAGAAGAAAACTGAGACCTAATGAAATTATTGAATTACTCCAGGATGTTGTAGGATGGGGTCACAACCTTCTTGGGTCTCAGTGCCCATTTGCCAGGAGCAGAATTCTCTGTCATTTCCTCTGGAGGTGAGGAATGGGTTGTCAGGACATTGAGGTCCTAATCTGACCTCGCGTCAACCAGAGGAGCTTAATTTTTTATCTTTTTCATATATTAGCTTTTCTTGTAAGAGTTTAATTGAAAATGTGTTCTTTAAATAGCTTTTTAAAGAGGTTGGATTTATGTTTTTGGTGTTTTTGATTGAAAAAGCAAATAAGACAATGAACTGATGAATAAGTAATAAGCTCACCAGACACATGATAAAGCCAGTAGAGTAAAATACTAAATGGTGGGTGTTAGTGCTGGGCATCTGGGTAGTCACATAAGAAATTCTTTGCAGGCCAGGGAATTAGCTCAGCGGCACAAGTGCCTACCTGGCAAGCACGAGATCGTGACTTTGATCCACGGTGGGAAAAAAAATTTTTCAATAATCTATGTTTGGAATTTTTACAATAAAATACAGGAGGAGGAAACTAATCAAGTAGATAATTTCTAAGGTTGTTTCTAGATACTTTTAATATTTTCTGTGCTTCTCCCTAAGCATTATTGTTATGCTAATGTACAACTGTGGGACATGTGACAGATGTTTTAGGCATTGCTGTTTAGTCATCTTACCATTAAAAAAATTCTCAAGGTGAGAGACAATCAATTGTCTGTCAGTTGGGTCTCTGTCTACTTCATCATAAATTTTGAACTGAGTTTAGTTGGTTTCACAGTGGAAAGCTGTTGGTCTCCAGGTTTCCTGGTCTCCAAGTGGAAGATTGTTTAGGTGTAGCATTTCATGTTTCAGGGCCCATCCCTCATTACAATTTCCTGGGTTCTCCAAGCCCAGGAGAGCCACTGAGTTTCTGTTCAATCCTTTGGTAGAGTCCTAAGACAGAAGACAGAGACCTATAGAAAAGTCCAGCAGGATGCAGTCTTTAGTTCTTGCTAAAGGTGATGTTTTGTCTGTAACACGTGGTTGTACACCATCTTCCCACCTACCACACTGATTTTAGTGCAAAAGGGAGCTCCATGCCTCTTGGATAGAGCAGTAGAATTGCAATTCATAAGGAGTGGACTTTGTCCAGCTTATTATTAGGATAACCTTGCCAGCACATTCCAGGGAGCTTATCAGGAGGTTTTGCCAAACTCTGGTAAAGCAGCACATTGAGCGGCCTCTGGTGCCTGGTAAGCATGGGAGCACCAATTAACCGACAAGAATCTCACCTGTCAACCTTTTGCAACCTTGGAATGGATCTCTTGTCTTTCCCCACTTTCCCAAGTCCTCATCTGCTGCCCTTTGGTAGATTCAGCACTCCCTGCACCCACATGGAGCAAACTCCCACCATTGTTCTTGTGTGTTTGCTGAGTAATTAATCTCACTGTGCTAGCATGGAAATAATCTATTAAACACTCAGGAAAGACAACATGGAGAGGGAGGAAAGAGGCTGGAGACTGGCAGAGGGAGTAGTTTGCTCTGTTTAGTTGGTTCTTTCACCTAATGGTAGTTTGTCAATTAAGGGGATACTCAGAGGAAGTGAAATTAATCCATGTGGGTCAAAAGTAGCTATTAATTTTTAATCAGAATACAATGTTCAACAGATCTGTACCTCTGTTCAGTACAAATGCAAGCATCCCACCAGCATCTTCTAGAAGGATTGGGAGGCAGGCAGGGAAGGGGAGCTGTTGATTTAGAAAATACACATGTGCCTCCTCCTATACTCCCTCTGACCTCTGCGCAACCTCTTCAAAGCCTCCTCCTGTTTTTCTCATCTATTGCATTGACTAAAACTTAGTAGATACTCAACAATGTTGCTTTTCTGGAACTCTGAATCCCTATTTTGTCCACAGTTTTGGAGTACTTTAAATAGATTTTAGGCCTAACAGCTATCCTCCAAGAACTTCCAGTCCAGTTAAAGAAACAGAGGAGATATTTATGAACCAGTCATTTGACCAAACATATTATCAAGTGCTAGAATGTGTGAGAAACAGTCTGAATAAATGGCATTTGTTGAGCACTCACTATATGCCAGGTGTTTCACATAAATCAGTGTTTTCAATCTCTACAGCATGGCAGTGGCGTAGATGTCATTTTCTTATTCCTACAAGACCAGTGAGGCACAGAATGTGTAGGTGACTTACCCAGGGTCCCAGTCTGCTGGAGGGTTCATTATCCAACAAGAACCAGGGTGCTTCCAAGAGAGCTGGTGAGATAAAGGCTCTTGGATAGGAAGCAGAATTGACTGAGGTTCAAAGAATGAGCTGATCTTGGAAAATGCCAGAGAAAGATACTGCAAATAAGCAGGAAGGTACTCTGCAGAGTTCTGTGGGAAAGGAATGAGCATCTGGGGCCCTGGACGGGAGGTGGGCCAGGGCAGGTAGGTCTAGGTTAATGCACTCTCAAGGTCTTGGATGCCAGAATGGTAGATTTTAAGATGGGCTTTATTTGAAGACCTCTGCATCATCTCAAGTTGTTTCCCATGGAATGGGGAGAGCCCTGCTCCTTTTTGCAACACTTGGGCATTTTCCCCCCTTCATTATCTCTCTCACCTCCCTCCCCTTGTCATCTTTCTTCTCACTTATGGCGTCTTAGCTCTTTCTGTTTCCCATTTTAGAAGCAGAGATCTAGAAAAAAAAATAATAAATAAAGTAAGACTGCCACCCAGTCTGCTTCAACTGACTTTTGGTCTCTGATGCTTTCTTCACCTACTCTCTTTCCCTACCCCCTCATTGGGAGCCTGACAACAGGAGAACTTGCCCCCTGGGAATGATCTGCCTTGGTCTACCACAGAGAAAGCATGCCCTGGAACTTGCTGTGTTCCTGGACATTTATAGTGTTGTGACTCAGGAAATCAGGAAAGACTATCCCATGGGTATCTCTTTTCAGGCTGCTGACAACTGCCTGAGGCCTTTCAACTGGGGACAGAACCTCTCATTTCCCAGTGAGAAGTCGGACTTCAAACACACACAGTGTAAGACAGGGACTAGAGTATATTAAATTCCTTCACATTGGCCAGAAGTTAGGGAAATGTGAGAGGTAAAATCCTGGGATAATTTCTTCTTTACTTCTTAGGTGGCCTAAAACCTGTTCTCTTTGAGTCACTGGGCTGATGGTAATTGGTGGTAATTTGATGGTAATTGCCAGTGATTATGCCAGGACAATGAGTGAATAATGGGAGAACAGAGGAACCAAATGAAGACAGTATTCAGCCCTCACATTCTGGAGGTGTCTATTGGCTGCTGCAGTAAACCAAGGAAGTAATCAGAATTAGCACAAAGAGAATGCATGGAAGTCCAAAACAAGAGGGACCCTGGAAAGAGTGCTGTTGCCCCTCTGGGAAGTGCTGCAGCTGTTTTTGCCAGCTGTTGAGAGAAGGAACCCCCAAAGGTGCTTGCTAGAAAGAAAGGACAGAGGGAGGGACAGCACCTGGGAAGGCTGGAGCCCAGATCAGGGAAGCACAGTCAGCAGAGGGAGGGTGCAGTGCCTCTTCTGCTATCCCTTCCAAACTTGGAAGACAACAGCGAGAAGAGATAGCTGATTCTGTGCCATTGATGATACCCCAACACTGAAATTGGGGTTAAGGAATTAATCAGCAAGAGTATGCATCTTATACATCTAGGAAACTGTGAGGCCCAGGGGCCACCTACCCAAGCAGGGGCGCTTGCTTTGAGGAAGAGGAAGCACTGCTGATGGGCAGGCCACAGGCTGATTTGGAAGGCACTGTATCCTGGGAAGGAAGACAATGTTTCATGCCTAGTGATTGATAGCAGATAATAATGTTAATTATGTAGTAATTATAACTTTGCATATCAACCTATAAATGCTCAGGACGTTATAATTGTGAATTTCAGTATCTGCTATATGAAAAGTGGCTTAGCTAGTGACATCTGTCATTATGCATTCTTTTATTCTTTCTTTTGACATATATTTATCAGAACCTGCAGTACACTAGGTAATGAATTAGACTGTAGGGATACAGCACCAACAAAATGGACCTGTTCCCCACCCTTAAAATTACTGTTAAGCATACCCTTCACAATCTCTATTCTTCTGCAATGGCTGAGGTTTTCTTTTGGGCCTGTACATTGGTTTTATGTCTTTTTCATGCACATGTAAATAAAACATGATTTCTGTTCATAATTCTGTTTGTTGGGGGTAGGTTTGTTTTTTTAAAATATCCTGCTTTGTAGTTCAAACTGGCCTTGAATTCACTATGTAAGTGCAGGCTGGCTTCAAACTCATGGCAGTCTTGCTGCCTCAGCCTCCCAAGTGTTAGTTTTACAGGCATGTGCTACCATTCCTGGCTCTATTCATAGTTTTAAAATCTCTAAATAGCTAGTAAACAAAACATGGAATAAAAATAATAGTGTGAAGCCAAGACATTACATAACAGATAACTCTCTGTGTGTGTGTGTGTGTGTGTGTGTGTGTGTACACAGTTACAGTCTTTAAAAGATCCATTGGAAGCCACTGGAGTATTTAAAGCAGGGATGGACTCAATCAGATTTGTCACTGAAAAAAATGACTCTGGTACTCATGCAGAGGATGGGTTGTGGGAGGCCAGAGTTAAATGCCAGCAGTCAGGAGACTGTTGTCCCCCTGAGAGGTGACAGAAACTCAGAGTAACTAGTGGGGTGTTGAGGGAAGAAAAGGCATTAAATTCATCTTGGAGGCAAATTAGCAAGATGTGGCAGTGGATGCTAGAGAATATGAAACAATTCCCTACTTCCTAGGCGAATTGTGGAAACCAAGTAAGGTGTTATGAGCTTCATTTTACAGAAAAGAAACTACAGACTGCAGAGGGATAGAGGTAAAATCTGACTGCCCCCAGCCTCTGGTCCCAGTGTTGCTCCCAGCATGAAGACAGTGTCCACAGAGGGAGATATAACCTGGCCCAATGACTAGGCCTCAAGGCCTTTCAGTTACCAGCATCTCTCCCAAGGCCTCATTCCTGTTTTATACTCACCAAGGTAGTGTCCTTTTCTCCACAGGTGTGTGAGTTTCAGGCTCACAGAGCCTGTATCTGCCCTGGCTGAGTAAATGGGATGGGACTGTGACTTGATGGGGTGGGGGTGGGGGGTAGGGGGTAGATCTGACCTCTGCCAGGCAGTGAAGGCATTGTGTGCAGGTGGGGATCAGTTCCCAGAGAAACAGATGCATTATTGGAACTTCCAAAAAAAAAAAAAAAATTAACTAGCATCTATCGAAGACTTCCTCCATGTCAGACAATGTGTTTATTGATTTTGGTTTTTTGCTTGCTTTTTGAGGGTTTTGTCCATTCTTTTGTTGTTGTTATTGTTGTTATTTTTGTGGTACTGGGGATTGAATCCAGAACCTTGGCCCTAAACTGCATCCCTATCCCTTTTTTATTTTTTATTTTGAGACAGGGTCTCACTAAGTTGTCCAGTTTGAGCTCAAACTTGTGATTCTCCTGCCTCAGCCTCACAGAGTTGTCAGATTATAGGCGTCTGTGACCATGCCCAGCTAATTTGAAGAGATTCTTTTCATTTAAGCCTTTCATGACCTAGCAAAGGATGAATCTTTTATTATCCACTTGATATGTGAAGAAACTGGGTCCTAGCAAGATTAAATTTATTCCCAAATTATCAAAGACTTAAATAGGTGAGTTGGACTGGCAGCTACCAGGCCTAACTCTAAAGTTTGAGGTTGTCCTTAACCTCAGCTGCTAGAGGCATTGTTGTCCAGAGTCAGACCTTCTGATGTATTTTTGACTTGAATTATGGATATTCCATCTTCTAAGGTTATTTATAGGAAGGAAGGTATAATTGCTTCCAGAAAAACAATCATTCCAAAAAACAGTTGCTTGGTGAAATGTCAGTGGAAAAAGCAATCACTCCATCTTCAGATAAGGAAGCTGAGGCCATGTCTGGCATGTGCCGTGGAAGCAAATAAGATCCTGAGACTTCAAATTAAAGGAGGAAGTGACTCAAGAGGCTTCAGAAGTCCTAGTATGATTATTTTGACTTAGTGGTTGGCTCTCATGAGAGGAGATGATAGGGCTTACTTGTGACCACCAGTGAGAGCAGCAAAGAACAACTCTAAGCCAGGATAAACAAGTGACCAGACTGTGAGTGCTGTGTTCACACTGACCAATGCTCATAAAGATCTTACAGATAAGCAAATTTTAATAGTTTGTTTTCTTTTAGTCTTGGTTTTGTATGTTCTGATCAAGACCAAGAAAAGAGATGGTATGATGTTGGTAGAAGACCCAAAGAAAGTAGAGCTTTTCACCTCCTGTTCTACCTTCATTTTATCCTGTCTGAAAAAAAAATGCTCTTTAGATGGAAAGTATAGAATTGCTTTAGCATAGAATGTAGATCCAAGATCAGTAAAGAGATTGACTTGAAGATTTAAATGAGCTTAAGTTTCTGACCTGGACAAGTTACTTCCCTCAAAACTGAGCAGTTTTGCAAGTAAAATTATTGAAACCTGCACTAAAGATATTGGAGAAAGTCTGCTAACAGGAGAGAGGCTGGAAGGCTAGACAGGAGCAAACACAGCTCCCAGTTTTTAAAGAGAAAGAAGTGCAATACTCTGCAGCTGCAGGCAGTGAGTGTGAGGAGCTCAGCAGAATCCCAGACCCAGTCAGTCCAGAGAAGGCTGCCGAGGAGGGAGCAGGAATTATGGGATGAGGTCACCAAGACTGTTACCACTTCTTAGCTTCAGACCTAGGCAGATGCTAAAGTGGGGAGGGCAGTCTCACACCGGCTTTGCAAGGCCTTGCTTCAGGTCGGGTGGGAAGTCCTTATACATTGGGTGGGAAGCTGTGGAGTGAATCACAGAAGAATTGACTGAACTGAGTTGATATCCGCTGTACTGCTAAGCCATGCGACTCTTCACTATTCAGGATATTTATCAATAGTTCGTTATTCTGCATTAGACTTTTAAAAGCAGAAAATTGTGAGGAAAACAGATCTCTTTAGATGCTAAAAATCAGAATTTAAAAAGAAAAGCAAACATGTCTATAACAAATATTTGAGTGTTTATTACATGCCAGTCTTATCTTTTCCAAGGAGCAGCTACTTCTGGACAGATTCTTTTAGTAGGGACAGTGAGCAATAAACAAATGTGTGTGGTATCTGTGTACAATAGCAGATGATGGTAAAGCACATTGAGAAAAATATTAAATACTGAAGAAATAAGAGCAAGGGAAGGGTACCATATTTTAGAGAGCAGTCAAGGATAGCTTCCCTGAGGATGAAACATTTGAAAGGAGACCCAAATGAAGAGAGGCAAGGAGTCACCCCTAAATCTGGGGTGACCTCATAGCTGGCAGAGGAAACAGCAGGCCAGAACGCGTTTGGGGTGTTTGTACCCAGGATAGCTGCATATGCGTGAGAGTAAGCACGAGGGAAATGAGATGAGGAGGTAACCACAAGGAGCACACAGATAGTTCTTGCAGGCCACGGTGGGGATTTCAGATGTCCTAAGGGGAGGGGGAGACCACTGGAAGGTTTTCACCATATAGACCATAAGACCTGCTTCTTGAGTGTATATTTGTTGAGTATTGCTCTGAAAAGCAACATAGTATAATGGCCTGGCTCCTTGAGTATTGCCTGTGTTACATGATTTAACAACTATCGGTGCAGAAGTGACCTAAAAATGTTAATAAAGAGTCACCCTAACCTTAGCAACAGTGTTATTTCCTTGAGGAAAAAAAAAAAAAGCCATAACATTAAATGCCTAGTGGTGTTTAGAATGGGGTTTTTATCTCCTCTCCCCTTCCGGGTGTCTGAAACCTGTTAGGGTAGGACTAAGTAGTCAGCAGAGCTTCCCGATGTCCTCAGCCTCTCATTCAGCTGGATATTACCAGCCTCACACTGCAGAGAAGGAAGGGCATCAGTGAAGTAGAAGCAGCTGTAGAGTCAGGCCATCTAGACTCTACTGTGAAAACCCAAACCCAGAAGAAATGGCAGAAGCAAACAGGGAAGTCTATGTAAAGAAAGCTTCCTGGTAAAAGTGACTGCTAGGTTCAGACATTTGGAAGCCTCTTGATAGAAGATTAAATTTGTCAAGAGAAGTTAAAACTACAACAGCTTTCTATTCCATATATAAAATACACTTCTTCAGGTCAACAGTCTAAACACAGAGTGGGCCGGCACAGCATCTGGCATTTCAGGAAAGTGTGCAAACTGAGGCTTCGAGTCTGACATGCAAAGGTTTCAGTCAGAAGCAGACACTGCACAGTCTGAAAATGGGTAAGAGGATGGAGGGGAGAGGGAGTCCTGAGGATCAAAAGGGCGGGCGGGGGAGAGAAGCCTCCCGGTTCTAGCTGTGCCCTTTACCTCCAACCCCAAGGCAGCAGCAACATCTGGCTCGCTTCTCCCCTCTGTCCCCGTTTCTTTTACCCTCCAGCCAAACCAACAACAAACGGCATTTCATAGTAGTCTGTGTCAGCAGTAAAAGCCGTGGGGATCTGACCCCCAGCAGCGTGTTTCAGCTATGAATTTCCTGGCTATCTTTACAGGGAATCATTCTTGGGGAAGGAAGGGCAGGCTGGAAATAATATAAGGAGATCAAGGAGGAAGTCAAGCAAGTGACACCTTTAAACAGGCGAAGCGAGGCAGGCTCTTCCCCCTGGGACAGTCAGAGTTATGCAGAGCTGTAATTAACCCAGCAGCCCACTGGATATGTCTATTTCACAGCACAAAGGCTGTTGAAAGAAGGATTCTTGAAGAAAGAGGCTCCAATTCAAATGGTATTCGAGTAAGTCCCTTGTTGGATATACTGTTTCTGGAGTTTATGACTATAATCAACAAAACATGGCCATTCTTTCATGCAGGTTTCTCTTATGACTTTCTGTTCTTTAAAAATAAAAAGCAGGGAAAGGCATCTCAAATTGGCTGGGGGTAGGAAAGTGGGGAACAAAGTGGGGTACATGGCAAGAATCAAATTAAAGACTTGGTTTCCTTTTCAGAGACTGTTGACAACATTAAAAGAGCAGGTGTGTCATGCTTGCATAAAGTAAGACTCAGAGATGTAGCAGAATTCTCAATTTGGTATCCAAACTTCCTTAATTTCTATTCATTCTTTTAAAAAATACCTTTTGCATGCCTACCCAATGTCAGGCACTATGGTTTTGCTTTTGTGTTAGGAATTGAACCTACAGTCTTTGAACTAGATTCTCAGCCCTTTTGTATTTGTTATTTTGAGATAGAGACTAGCTCAGTCACTAAGTTGCCCAAGCTGGCTTGAACGTGTGATCCTCCTGCCTCAGGTTCCCAGAGGGCTGGAATGACAGACATATACCACCTTGTCCAGCTATGTCAGCCACTGTTACAGCTACTACCTTTATAGCACTCAAGTGGAAAGAAACAGACAAAAATACTGAAATAAGTAGCCTCCTCGGTATGTGCAATGATATGCTATAGCAAGAAAAATAGCAGTGTGGTAAGCAGAGAGGAGAGAGGTGATGTTAAGCCAATTCAAGAAAGGCTTCAGTGAGAAGTAAAGACTTAAAGAAGGCGACATGTAGATGCGGTGGATGCGTATGTGGTGTGGTTGGAGAGAGGCATGCGTAATGACAACCTCTACCCAAAATGCAGAGGAATTCTTGAGGAATCGTAGACTTCGTAATGCACCGAGGAATCATGAGCAGGCCAGTGGGGCCTGAGTGGCCTAAATTGGGAGAACATTTAGTAGCAGGAGTTGAGACAGAGAGGTCAGTTAGGGCTGCCCATCCTTGCTTATGAAAAAAACAACTACTCAGTTATTCATCTGACCGAGGACACAGTGGCTTACGTTTTAGGAAAATGAACCTTAGTATCAGCCTCTTCCTCTGAAGTCTGCTGGGTGTTGGCCATTCAAAAGGACTCCCACTAAACTCCCTCTAAACCTGAAACTAGAGGGGACAAAGGTGAATCATCACTCTGCTAGTCTTTGCTCCTGGATGGTCCTGGAACTCCCTGCTGTAGCGTTCACGTTCTGAAATGTGCCACATTGCACCCTAAACACATTTTGAGAGACTGATGGACAGAATGGTTGTTTACGTGAGAGAACCCCGACCCGAATTCTTAGTCATATCTAGTTTTAGTACCAGCAGACACATTGGTGATTATTTTGTTTTGTATGGTTGGTACATTGGTTTTCACTTCTTCAGAAGCTAAAATCTAAAACATAAAACAGCATAAGAAGAGACATCTCCTGCCATGAGTTCCCACTGTTGCTATGTGAACTGGTGAACAAGAAGGACCAGAGGATTTATATGTGTAACTGATTTGTGGACATTATATTTGTATGTAAGTGTACTACGACCTCCTTTAAAATAATCTCCAGCCATTAAAAATGTATTAGCTAATGGAGAAAGAACACTGGAACTACAGTGAGAAAAGCTTTGTTTGAAAGGATTTGGGGAGCTCTTTCCATAATAAAGATTTCGGCACACTTGCATGCATTTTTAGGGCAATATCTCCATAAGTAGAAACAGGCATATTTGCAAAAAAAAAAAAAAAATTCATGTCTGAGCTCTGGCCAGCTCCTGTTCTTACCACTCTGTCATCTTTGATTGGATTAGACGTCACAGAGAGAGCCTCAGATCCTTCTTTCATGTTAAGTTTAACCCCTCCAGTTGAATACCGTCCTTGTGGAGTTCGGCGGAGAGAAATTAAATTTCTATTCAGTGTGGTGGCACTGAATCAGGTATCAAGGGGGCTACATCAGTAAACTTCGTTGGTTACAAGATGTATGTCCTTCCCGAGGCTCTGTAGCTGTTAAGTTGGCTCTTTCCAATCACAGTCTGATCTTTCATTCTACTGTAATGCAGTTAGACAACCTAGTTATTCAGGCATAGTCTTCTCTGTTTTTCATTATCCCTGAATAACATTTGATGCTGAAATAGAGAAGACGGGGAGCATGGGGGAAGGGGAGCCAAGCGTTTTTCACAGCTTGTGTGAAATGCTTAATATTTGAAAGTCTTTAAAATGTACTGTACACATACATTCCAGTTTTATAAGACTAACATAGCATGTTCAAAAGTTTTATGAATTTCAGCGTGTAAC
Source organism: Hydrochoerus hydrochaeris (assembly GCA_004027455.1). Classification (NCBI taxonomy): domain Eukaryota; kingdom Metazoa; phylum Chordata; class Mammalia; order Rodentia; family Hydrochaeridae; genus Hydrochoerus; species Hydrochoerus hydrochaeris. The sequence continues at coordinate 204,508 of PVLA01002820.1, forward strand.
CAGAGTAAATGTTAGCCTGTTTTCAATAAGCCATAATGGCCTGGCAACAAACCTGCATAGTTAGCAAATCCCTGCTCTGTTTATGAGCAGCCATTCCTCACCAGGTCACTATAGAATGCTAGTTTTATCAGTTTTTGCGGACTCCGTAAGCTGGCCTGTGTGCCCATTTCAGCATGACTCTGGTTTTGAGAGCCCCAAGCCCAGGGCATCATGATGAAGTGATACTGTGTTTTGATTTTAATGAAATGGCATGAATCTGACTCACTTAAGAATCTGTCCAGCCCCTCATATCCTGTGGGGGAAGCTTGGCTCCTAAATGCCTTCCACAAGCATAGGGCCACACAGGCTTATTAGCAGGCTCACCCTTTCCTCATTGCAGCCTGCAGAGTTCTCAGTGCCTAGTGCTGCTAAGTTTTTACCCCATCAGGAGAGAAGCCCCCAAGTGACATTTTGTAGGTTAGGATCTCCTGTCCACAGAAGAGCATAGAACCACACCACGCATGCCCAGTTCCAGCCCATCGACTGCGCTGGGTCTGAGGTATAGCTACAGTTGCACATCTCAGCCTTGAGGTCTGTCTGTTACCAAATCCCATATTTCAAAGAAATCTGCTAGCTCTCTGGATAAAATCATATGGCTGAGGCCAGGGAGATTGCATGTGCTAAAATCCTACTCAACTTTGTAGCCCAAAGTACAGCATTTGCCCATAGATTTCACCTTATCCTCAGTAATCCCGCAGGCATCATCTGCCACAGACCAAAATGGCTTCAGGGGACACTGCAGCCCCCTCTGCACTCTGGCCTCAAAAGCTCCTTTAATTACAAATAGTGCACTAGAGAACTGGCTGGAGCATTTAAATAAGGCTGATCTAAAGGCTGTGGGCCAAAGAATTCTCACAGAGGGCGACATGTAATTAGGTAATCTGACTCACAGAATGAAGTTTACTTGCTTTCATTGTGGTGCCCCCCCAGGGTTGCCTCCACCTGCTCTCTGCACCCATGTCCTTGAACCAGGATCACCAGTAAGCCCAGCACCTCGGGGGGCCCTCAGGCAGGCCAGAAGCTTCCACATGCAGACCCCAGGGTCCCCCAGCATGAGTTCTCTATGTCTTAGACGAATCACTCTTCCCTCTGCTCCCCAAAACATCTTACTCAGCATTTAGAGCCTATTGCATGCCTCTTCCAAGTGTGGCTTTTGAATGTCTCTTACAGTACTAGCCTTCGTACCTTTGCAGATGAGGAATCTAAAAGTATAACCACCCATGAAGGCATATAAAACTTCTTTATTTACCTCATTTATTCATCGTGTTTAAGAGAAGAACAGTTCAGGGTGGGCAGTCTAGTTTAAACCCTTGTTCACGACTGTGATTTTATAGCCTTTGGTTATATTCCCTCTCAGCCAAGGAGTCCCCAGAGATGCAAGAACTCATGCAGGAAAACCCATTTAGTTAGGTCCCACTGTGAAGAATCAGGAAACAAACCCTAAAGTACTTGGTGACAGAAGCTGTTGATCAGGGAACAGGATGTTTTCCTTTGCTGTGGTGTAGCGTTGGCTCAGGTTCCTTTGTGGAGACCTGGAGGCCTGCCTCTACCTCTAATGATTCCACAACTCAGCTTACCTAGAGGGCAGGACGTAGACCTTTATTTCTGTTTTGTTTTGTTTTTTTGTTTTGTCTTGTCATTGTTGTTGTTGTTTGCTTGCTGTTTGCTTTATGGAGATGAAAGCGCCAAGCCTTGAGCCGTGTGGTCTTGACTAGATACCTGGTGCGTGGACATTTCCCAAGCTGATGCACATAGGGCCTCTGTCCACTCCACCTGCCCAGTGCCCTAGGCAAGCAAATCTCATTCATTCTTGATGTACAAACCTTTTCATTTGAGGAAGAGGGGAGCTAGTTTAATAAATGTTTCCAACCCTTTCCATCCTCATATGCGAGTTCTTCCTTTCCAGTGAAATCTTCCCCAGCTGGAAGGGACCTTTGTCATGCTCCAGTAAACCTCAGCATTGTCACCACCCCTGTCTGTTCTCCTTCATGGTGTTAACCGGTTGTATTTCTAGTTAGTGCTTTTAGCTCCAGTGTTCCTAACTCCATCTAAGGATCTAAGTGGCTAGCACTACATCTTCAACTTGATTATATCCCCCACAGCAATCAATCTCTTATAAACTTTATTAATTTTCTGTATAGTATTTCAATACACTGGTGCTCAATTATAAATTATTAATGGCATTTGAAAAGAAATGTGCTGTTAGTTAATAAGTTGTATTGCTGGGTGCTTCAAGGGGATGCAGGCAGTGTAAATGAGATACCCTTCCCTCAAGGAATTTATAGTCTAAATGAGGATAAAAAAGCCACATGAACAGTAGCTAATAATCCATTTCCACACAGGATCTGTGCCAAAAAAGAATAAGCACAAATGACTGTGCTTATGATAATACATTGTTTTGTTATCCTCGGTATTTCTGTGATTTTTCCCATCCCCATAACAACTCTATCAAGTAGCACTAGGCATTCTTTGTCTCATTTCTGTAGTCTGTAGAGAGAGAATAAATGATTTGTTCGAGGAAACGGCTCCATACAAAGTACTGGGAGGAAAACAGCTTTGTACGTCCTGATTGATTTGAGGCCCAGACTGGTTCCAATATGTTGGACCCTTTCCTCTCATTTCTCTGTCATCCTCTTAGGTCCTGCTTGCTGTCTATCATGGAAATATATAAATAATAGAATTTTCCACATATATTTTTATATACATTTTTCCACATGTATTTTTTCCATATATATATATATGGAAAAAAGAAAAACAAAATTTTATAACAAGATGATAGGAAAATAACAATAGTTAATGCTTTGCACATTATTATCATTAAAGTATTTACTCAGAGTACAAGATATGGGCATAAGAAATTTTCCAATCGATATAAGCACAAACCTTCATTTTCCATGAACTGAGACACTAATAGTACCACTAACTTGCATTTTTTTCTCTATTTTTCCCTTTCTTTCCCGATTCCTTTTTAACAATGTCTTCACATCTCACAATATCTATCATACATCTTAAACCTTATTTATTTTTTCAGTTTCTCACAATACAACAATGCGATGTTTATACACAGGAGTCTGATTTATTTCACTAATGCATATGGCCTCAAGTTGCCTCCATTTACTTATAAAACTCTCATGTTTATCCTTCTTTATGACTGAGTAGGACTCTATTGTATAAAAATATGATTTTTTTGATGCATTCCTCAGTTGATGTGCATTTGGGTTGTTTCCAGGATTTAGGTATTAAAAATTGTGCTGAGAATATATATATATATTATTGCTGTGGTATGATTTTTTAAATATTCTGGGCAGATACACAGAAAGGGAATAGCTACCATGGGAATATATTAAGGAAGGTTAACCATAGTGCTCACTGCCATTAAACAAGATCAGAGACAGTCTTTGCGGCAGGGTTAACATCTTGGTATTTGAATTAGAGGAGTTGTCCAAAGACATCCACCCCACACAGAGGCAGACCAGAGGCATCATGTGCTGGTAGTTTGTTGTAATGGCATAAAAGTACGTGTAAAGCTGCTAAGGCATGTTCTGAGAAGACCGTTCTGGACTAAGTAAGCGTTCAAGATGCTCAGACCTTAGTGAATACACCTGTATTAGGGTGGTTAAGAGCTGCTTTCTATAATATTAGACTTGGTGTCAAATTCTGTCTTCACCACTTAGAAGTTTTGTAGACTTCAGCAAACTACTGTCAGGTGCCTGTTTTCTCACTGGGAAAATAAGCCTGATAATCTGAAACTCAAAAAAGTTACTGTAATGCGCTGTAGTTGAGTGTAAAGCACAGTACCTGACTGTGCTCAGTAAAGTGTGGCTGTGGTTCAAATGTATTCTGTCCCTTCTTCCCAACTCATAGAGCTTGAATTAGTATTTGGAGATGGAGACCCCAGAACTCTTCCGAAAGAGGAACAATTTACATTTCAAATAGCCTCTCTCTCTCTCTCTCTCTCTTTTTTTTTTTTTTTTCTTCAGTGAAGATGCCAAGTCTCTTCTGGGTTTTCTCTAAGTCTGCTAGGATGTGCTACTTTGGGGAGATGTTACTAAGTAGAGAATTTTACTTTGACCTTTTAACACCCTCGGACAGCTTCAGTTTGGCAAACATTCCTTTTAAATGAATTAGGAGTTACCTCTTCCTTTTCCAGCCATAGTTTTCAGTCACCAATGGGGGAATCAATGAGGGGCAGTGGCATGGCCAACAGTGGCCCGGTGTTGATAAGCTAGTAGGTGTCTGTCTTCTCATTTAAAGAAAAACAGACCTACCGAATCTGCCTGCGACTTCCAGTGAGGGAAGAGAAGTGGCAGGTCCTGTGACGACTAGGGCACAAAGCTCGTCGGAAGAGGTCACTTTTCCAGCCTCTCTCAGTTTCTCAGAAGGAAACTAACCCAGAGTGTCTTGTCTCCTTCAAGGTCACACGCCCTGGAAGCTGATGGAAGCTGGCCAGAGGCTGTGAACTTTGCGTAGAGGGCACTCTCAGGCCCGCCCTCCGCTCAGTAGATAGCTACCCTCCCAGTACTCCGCGGGCACATACCTGATTCAGTTGACATTTCCATAATTAATTTATAACAGCAATAACCCCTAGATGAACCTATTTATAGGTTTGTGCAAGCTGGATAAGAATATAGATTAAATCTTAGATCATTAACATACTTAAAGGACTTGGGAGAGTTTTGGATTGTCAAATGATATGATTAAAAGGTCTCTCTTCTTGGTGTGTACTGGGAATCTATAAATTTACCTCCTTTTCCAAGCTCAGAAACAACAGAAGAGTGACAGATAAACATTCCCTCCTCCTAGCCCCCAAGATTCTGGGTTACCATGGGGAAAACCTTTGCCCTTTCAGCAGGGTCGACAGTGATGATCCAAGTGCCCTATAGCTACTGCCCGCGCAGCATGAGAATCCCTGCACCTTAGCTGTCACCCTTGACATAATAGCAAGTGTGGCAACACCAGTCCTGCAGGAGGAATTGCTGTGCCTGACCGCAGCGATTGAGATGAGAGTGTGAGAGGGGCGGCTGTTACTTGGAAGGCTGCTATTATGAGTTGGACTGCTCTGCGGACCCAATCTTTGTGTGTGTGTGTGTGTGTGTGTGTGTGTGTGTGTGCATGTGTACGTGTGTGTGTGAGTGTGTGTGTGTTCTGTTGTTCTGGTTGTAACCTTTTTGAAAAATACCATGTATTGCTTTTCTATTATAAAAGGAAGACGTGTTCAACATCAAAAAATAAAGGTAAGTACAGAGACGAAAATAAAGACCACTTATAATTTCGCCACGCAAAAACACCTGCTGCTAAATTTCTGTGTGTGTTCCGCTAATATAGTCTTCATTCTGACATGATGCTAGCAGAACTGCTCTCTGGACAGAGAGACCTCCCATTCAGGCGCTTTCTCTGACATGTGCTTCCTGTTGAGGGTAGCATCAGATGCTCAGGGGATAAGAATTCATCCATCAATCATGGATGACTAGTGACTCCCTGCCCTGCTTACAGGAGCCTTTTCAACAAACTACCACCCAGAAGTGCCCCCCCTGCCCCTTCGCATTACATCTGTTCAATACGCTCAACCCCTGGGTCCTTTTCCTGCCTACACAGGCGCTATGATGAGGCCATCATGTCGCTACCCCTCTCTTTCCTTTTGAGACCACAGCTTCCTTTAAGGCTCTCATGAGTCATTCATTTCATCTTCCAGCAGAGAAGGTCGCCTGGCCCACCTTGTCCACTCTTCCACAGGCGCAGCCTCATTCCATCTGTTTTTGTTTTGTTTTAGTTTTTACTTGTGCTCTACTTTTTTAATTAGCAAACTGGCTATAAAACACATCAAAGGAAAGTTAATACAGATAAGATCATCATAAATGATTACAAGTGAACACAGATATTATGACTTTTAGCTGTTTTATTTTTTTAATGAAATCACAAACTTTGACCTCCTTGAAAATGGAGATGAGATATTATGTCACCAGGCCCTTAACATTGCACTTGGCATACTATTATAAATACTTGATTAATATTTATTGAATTAAGATGAAAATGAAGAGAAAATTTAATTACCCGGTCTCTTGTTTTAAAATCTCAGTAGTTAAGTGCAGAGAAAAAAGAGGTCATATAAAAATGATGGAAAAAATAGTACCTTCGAACAACTTTTATGGTGTATCTGTGCATTTTTAGTGGTAAGGTATTACTATTAACCCAAGTGAGGACCCTTTTTAATGATTTTTTAAAATCTTGACAATGCCCTTTTCACTTCTTTCCTAAATGAACATTAATATAGAGCCATAAAAATTCCCTTGGAGAGTTTTATGAATTACGGCATTGTAAGAATGGGAAAAGGCCATTTGCAGCCATTTGTTTTATGGAGCTTGATTCTGAAACCCAGCACCGCCTCTGACCCTTCAGGGGCATACTGAGGCATGAAGCTTTTCCTAAGGACACCACTCCTTCCAGACAGCAGTGGCGTATGTCCTACACATGCCACCTCCAGAGTCAACAATGTCACTGCCAAGTACTGCCCTCTACACACTGTGCGGTAGAGAATGGACATTAATAACAATGTGCTGAATATCTGTCCTGTAGTATAGATGGATTTTTCAGTTCACCAGCAGGAAGTGTTTCTGCTATGGAACTCTTTGGTCATTTAGTACTTGAAAAAATGAGGCTAAAGACTAGAGACTTGGTCTAGGGCATTGGTTTTCAGGCTTTCTACCTCCTGAACTCTTTCTCAATGTATGTCAAGCATGGAATGGACACCTAATCTGAAAGCCAGGGGTGAAGGTTTGAGTGCCTGAGGTTTCCCTCCACCACTGTGCTAGCGTTGAACCAGCTTCTTAGAGCACATGGCAGAAAACCCAGGCTTGAAAGAGACCTCGGCATAAGTACATAAAAGGTGCCCACAGAACAGGGCAGTTGGTAATGAGGATGATCAAAACAATAGTAGGCTACATTTTTTGAGAACATCTGTGTGTGGGGCACTATGCTGAGCGCTATTCTCAAAAAAGAAACAAAAAGGCAAATTGCTATATCTGAGAATAAGGAGAGTATGGCTGCCTGAGAACACTTGAAAACAATATTGGATTATTTTCAGGCAGGCAACAGCCCAGATTATCTTGAAAGATGTCTTTCTTTCTACAGTTGTCTTTAGCCTTCATTGTGCTATTGGGACAGATTTCTCTCAAGTGAGATCAAAAAAAGAAAGGAAGCAAAACCATTAGATTCTGTCTTATTCATTCTCTCTCTATCTATCTATCTCTATCTCTCTCTCTCTCTCTTCTGTGTGACTATAAATGGCTTGGAACCAGGAGTTTAAGCTGGGTTAGGCTCAGCAAAATACACTTAAGTCTACCAGTGCAGTCAGGGTACACTTTTAAGGGTCATTCAGAATGTTGAAGCAGAAATAGCTCAGGGAGAAAAGCTGATAACATAACAAGACATGTGCCTCTGCCAAGCTAGGTAGCTGTGACTTTTAATGTTTGCTTTGACAGATCACAAAGTCACAAAGCAAATCCCTAGGGCTCACCTATTCCCAGTTCCTTGTTGGGCAGAAGACTGTCTGAACCTGTCCAGAAGAGGAACCTGTCTAGACCTCATTTCATCTTCATTTCCTGAGTCTCTCTGGGTATTGTGGGTGATCAGAGTACTTGGACAAGATGGCTCTTATACCCAGACTAGGGAATGAGTGAGCCAGTCAGTCTACAGCCCTCCTCTCCTGAGACCCATATCTTAGCACCTGTGTGGGAGAAAGAGGCGGGAAGCTCAAGCAGTAGAGACTCTGGGAATGTAGTATAGTCAACAGCACAAGATAGATGCTGGAAACCATAATGGGCTGTCAGGAAATTATGAGAGCTTAGGAGCTCAGAAAACATTATTTCTCAGGGTCTGAGAAGGCTTCAAGGAGGAGGAATTTAAGCAGTGCTTGAAGGCTGAGGGTGCCTGGAAATTTGAGTACCTTAAATTGGGGCAGGAAGCAGCCTTCCCATAGAGGGGAACTCCTGAGGAAAGACTGAAGTGAGAGCAGGGACATTGTTCTTGCTGGCTCCAAGGTAAGTTTGGTGAGAGGCGGGTGTCACCTGGAGTACATGATGAAGGGCACACTGAGGTGGACCAGTGCAGGTGCTGAAGGCCTGGCAAAAACCTGGAGAGCTTACAATCCTTTTTAGCAAAGGGGGGATGCAAGAAAAGCAGTCAGTACAGTGCAGCTAGCGTGCCTGATATAAAATATAAGACACGTATGAGACTTGCTCCAAAAGCTCGGTGTGGGGAGAAAGCCAGAGGAGCAAGATTCTCTGGAGCCCTTACCAAGGGAGGCAGAAGTTCAAGCTTTCATTTAATGAGCATTTCTGACATGAATAAATGCCACATCGTGAGTTTGTGGTCAACACAAACTTAACAACAATGACAGACTATTTTTATGGAATTTCTCTTACAGCAGCCTGACTTTCTGGAAAAGCTGGTACTGAACTCCAAGGACGAGGTCTTGCCCAGGCTTCCACCCACTTGCAGCATGCTCAGTCAGCTCAGCCCCTTCGGGTACTGCTCCCAGCTCACACCGGCCTGGTAACTGAGCGGGCTATCACAGACCCGCACGTATTTAATTTGTAAACACTTAATAAGGCACTGTCAGTAGGTTAGCTTGTCTTCTCTGTTGGCCACATCAAAATCAGTACGTCCCCTGGGTGCTCTGCCATGATTGTCTGGGCTGGGGAGTCTAATAGGATTAAGTGTTTGGGGTCCTATCTGACACCACAGTCCACAGTTCTAGTTAGATGAGGTTAAAGACTGGCTTGCCACTGTGGAGGCGCGATTGCTTAGGGGTCTGAAAAATCATTAAAGCTTGTCCTCTTAAACGTTGATTGTTCCCTGGTGATTTATTGACAAAACACAAAAAAGTGCTCTATACTGCACTCTAATTATATGTATGAGGCCATAAGATCTCATGGGAAATTAAATAAAATTTACAGCTTGATGGTTTTATGCTCCTGGGAGACATACCTTCTTAATAAGATCTTATAGCTGGGAATATTTATGAGGTTAAAGTCCGTAGGCTTGAGCAAAAGACCTAACCTTTTCAAGGGAGGTGGGGATAGGGTGCGTTTTGATTTCTTTGAAGATAAATGATTGTAATGAAATTTTCCAGGGTTTAGGAAGAGGTTTGCAGTAAGTCACATCAAGCACTCCTCCCTAAAACCCTAGAGGACAAAGCTGTAAGGGCACAGGGGCTTACTATGACCATTTATCTCAGCTAAGTCTCCAGTTGTCCCACCCACCACCTCTGGGGCCCTTGTCCTCTGGCAGGGCTCCTGCAGCAGCCACGTCTGATTAGCCCCCAGCACAGTCTGGAGGAGGAAAGAGTCTAGTTAGGGCAATTATCTAAGAGGTCACAGAGGGAAAGGAACTTCAGGGAGGGAAAAAGGAGAGACTGAGTGAGTGCAAATGAGAACCACACTGGGGTACTTGAACCCGTAAGAGCAGTTTCACCTGTTCAAATAGCCCAAAGGGAGTTCCTGGACATTTGCTGTTGTCCGGGTTCTCTTTATCTTCTTGTCAAGGAGTGGCTGAGGCCTGGGTCCTGATTCCAGAGTGTTACAATGTGCCGTTCTAGATAAAGAATCAGAATTATCTAGAGTAAGGGGGTATAAAGATGATACTTTATCATCACTTTCTTGACTCCAAATTGTATGTTTACCCCAGAGTCTACATAGGCCCTAAATGAAGTTGCATATTTGAAAACGAGCTATTTCAACAAGAGTGAAGAGCGCTCTGTGCTCCACCTGCATTCCTGCTTCTGTCTGTTGTTGCTTTCCTTTTGTTTTGTTTAGCTTGTAGTTCTAAAATGGCAGGAGCTAGGTAGTAAGTAGGTAGGTAGACAAGTAAGTAGGGAATTACAGTTTTATTTCCATAACGAAGGATAATTACTTGAAACTCATCACTAGGTGCATGTCTTCCATTGATCTATTTTTCTGAATTTTTTAGGCAAGTCCACTCTATATGAGGTCCACGTAAGTCCTTCATATGTATGGATGGGGAAGACATTGAGAGAAAGATTAGGAGCCGAAGTGTAGAGAGAGACTCAGAATACATGAGTCCATCATCCTTCTATGGCCCTCAAATCTGAGAGCTTTATAGACAGCCTCTTCCCTTTTCTATAGTTTGTGACTGTGTTTTGCTGTTTGCCCCAGTTTACCCAGAGGAGGGAAGGCTCCCTGCCTCTAGAGCCTTCTACCTGCACTCCAGAGATTCAAAGGGCTATTTTGTTAGATTCATGTAGCCTTTTACCTATGAGCATGGTGCACATGAATTAAGAAGTTGTATCACTCCTTATTGCTAGGTAGTCGCATGCCTGTACTTCCCTCTTCCAGAATAAACCAAAGTAAAACAAAAGGAAATTTAAAAGACTCCAAATGCTCAGGACTTCAATTTGTTGGAATCAAACTTACATTTCTCCCATTCAGTGTTGATTTTTAAGGCAAAGAGAAGCCATGACTTAGTGGAGGGGAAGCAAACAACCTGAATTCCTAGCCTGGCCCACCCTCTGGGTTGTCATTGGGGTATCTCTGCCTGGTCACAGTCTCCTCATCTGTAAAATGAGGAGCGATGGCTGGATGATTTACAGGCCTCTTTCAGCTCTAAAATATTATTTTATGGTTCTAGGATTTATGTAGAAGAACGGCATTTCGCTCTACCCCTTGCTTTAGCCTTTGGAGTGAAAGTGAGATGTCTCATCAATTCAGACAGAGCCGGCTCAGGCCCAGTGTCTCAGATAAAAGGAGAAAGGAGGGAAAAAAACTTATTAAAGATAGCTGAGTTCCCTTGATAAGCAGAAAGTGAGAAATCCTGATTTAATTTAAATACAATATTTCTGTCTTCATTAATTTAAAGCATGTATATGATAATGTATCCTCTTTTATTTAGTGGTCTGCCCTAGAGGGAAAGAGTGGCTCGATTGTGAAGCAGAGGGACAAAGGCTTGGTATATTTTAATAAAGATGAATATCCCTAAAAATGTTTGAATTATATGGAAGTAAGATTTGTTGCAAGTTACAAATCAAAGCCTGAATTGTCACTTATCGCTTAATGATACTTCTACACAGATTATTAATTTCATTTTAGAAGCCCAATGAATGTTATATTTTATGACATTGATTAAACATCTTGCTGCCTTCTAACCATCCATCCTTTTCATTTCAAAAATCCATATCGGAATTTAACAAAAACAGCTCATAAATTTGTATTTTATAGCCTAGCAGAGTTGACCAGCCTTCCTTCCTCCTTTAGACCCAGACCCATCCTGAACTTTGGCCCTGGGCCATTTCCGCTCCCACAAGTCAGGCTTTTCCAAATCCACCTGGTGCATTATCAGAGAAGGAATGGGGGATTTGTTTGAAGCACAGCTGCAGCTTCTGGGGCCTCAGAGGCTCCTGGGGGTCTGGGGAATGGGAGTGGGGCTGGCTAGGAATCAGGTTCAGTCCTCATTCTCCTGCGGAGACAAGCCAGTCCCCTTCCCCTTCTGTGTCCTGACAACAGGCAGCCTCATGGCTCCCTCCCCGGTGGGCTCCCAGTAGCCTTGGGGAGTTGTGTGAGAAGCGAGCTAGAAAGTCCTGCCTGCCCTTCAGGGGAAGCAGCGCAGCCATGGGCCGAGGAGACAGTCAAGAGCGGAATGAGAGGATAGGTGGAATGAGAGGATAGGTCTGAGGTCAGCCTCAGGCGTTTCAGGAAAGGTTTAGAGTCTTGAAAACTGGGAGAAAAGGCTTTTCAGAAGGTTCATTGTGTTATTATTCAGCTTACACGCATCAGTAGGAGTACCTCCACTTCATCCTTCATCTGTCTCTCACTCCAGGGCTCATCCTCTGCCTGGACTGGCTCTCGTTAGAGGACCTCATTTGTTCCTGTCACATGTCCCTCACAGTGGCACTGGCAGTTGCTATTCATTTCTGTTCAGAGAAGGCCTGGCACCTAGGTTACCACACCAGAGTACAGCTGCAACCTTCTCTGCCTGTAGGAACAAAACATTCTGAGAAACCTGAACTCAACCCTGCATGAAAAATTAAGGGCCAGCAGCCAGAGACTGTCACTTGCTGGCAAAAGGACCTTTTGAGGCTTTGAGGGGAGTAAGTTGGGTCAGAGGAACTTGGGGATAAGCCTTATTGCAAGGACTGATAACATCAGAACAAAAATGCCATTTAATTAGAAGTCTACTTCTGCCCCGAGAATTTAACAAGTGTGCAAGAGTTTGGTGGGGGTGATGTTGGTGCCCCAGCAACTTAGAGAGAGATCAGCCGTAGAAAGAAAGGTGCCACCCCCAGAACCCCCAAGAGGACCCATTCAGTGCAATAGGACATAGGTTAAGGGTGTGGCCTCAGCAGTCACGCTAATGGGGTTCAGGTCTTGTCCTTTGTGCCCTTGGCAAAGTTACTCAGCCTTGCTAATCTTTGCTTTTTTCATCACTAAGAGTCATTCACCAGGGACGTTGTGACAGCCAAATGAACTAAGTGTGTCGGCGTTGAGCACTGGTAGGCCAGAGTTAGCTCTTTAATAAACATCTAATATTGTTGTCATGTGTTGGATAGCAGTATCTATCTAGTGGCGGTGATTCTTTTGGCTCCATGATTATTTGTTTTGCTTTATTGTTTTTGTCTTTTCTCTTTAAAAGTGTAAAGAATAACATCACAAAAGCAATAGACAGTATCTGCTCTAGGCTCTGCAGGGGTCTCCACTGTGGGCATGGGGGCAATCTAGTTTTAACTGAGGCTGGCTGTTGGTGACAGTCCTGTGTTTTGGGGGTGAGAAGTAGGTTTGCACATGCCTGAGAGGACAGTGGCTGCTCAGGGCTGACTTCCCTAGCTGTTGGGAAATGTTCCTGAGTGACATACTTTGTCCTCCTTTTTCTGTCTCATTTCCCTCCCGCGCCTCTCCTTTCCCTTCCCTCTCGTACCTCACCCCCAGTCAACCCTCCCTACTATGCCCCGGCACTGGGGATGTAGCATAAAGGGAAAATATGGCATGTTTACAGAGAGAATTTTCAAGAAGTGTTAATTTAATATGCTAAAGTGTTCCCTTCAGCATTTTACCTTTCTTGTTGTTTTCACAAAACAGCCAAGACTAAATAATGAGCCCAGGGCTGTGCCCTTTGGTAGCGTGATAGCTCATTACCCACTAGCGGCCTCCATCTGCCCTCATGGCTGCATAGGGAGCCATTACGATTATGATGGAAATCTCAGAAGCCATTACCAAGATGCAACAGAGGGCCTACTGCAGACAGCCTAATGGACTAATTTGTAATTGGGAGAGGGAAATGAGTTAGCGAGCTGGGGCCGGTTTTGATGAGAGTGGAAGTGCGCATGCTAAATGTGATAAATGAATAGGAATGTGTGTTTGCGCAGTGGGCTCTACAAGGCTTTCCATCTCTCCTGGGGACCGGAGGCGTGCTGACAAGCCGTGAGGAGCGAGCAGGAAGGCTCAGGGGAGGCGAGCAAGATTCAAGGAGAGTAGCTAAGGATAAATCGGTGAGGAAAACTAATGGCAGTAAAATCCAAGGAAATGACTGCATCTGCCATGAAAGTAGTAATTAGGAAGCATTTGGTGTGCATGTCTTTAACCGTTAAAATAGGGGATGAGTAGGAGCCCTGGTGCTTCTTGTGAGGAGTGGAAGGCTGTGGTGCCAATGGGCTGAGAGCGAAGCCATCGTGGAGGGCTCAGGAGGGACAATGCCCTCAGACCTGATGGTCTGGACGAATTCTGCCTGCTCAGCACAGGACTCATTCCTGAAAGGCCATGGGCACATCTCTCCCCAGGGCTGCTGGTAACCCAGCCATAGGAAGCCTTTGCCTGCCACAGGCAGGTGCTGTGCTGGGAAGGAGTACAGGCAGGCTTAGGCACCAGACCCCCAGCACACCCCTGGCCGGCAGACTGCTGTCCTTGGAGAGCCGGAGTCACTTCTTAAGCCCCCGTGACTGGTCCCCAAGCTGAGGACTGCTGTGTACCAGTATGCCTAGAGACACAGACAGATCTGATTTCTGAAAACTGGCTCTTCTGCCTGTCAGTTGGCTCCCACCAGCATGCAGCAGCCTGGCCTAGAATGCTCTGTATGCTCCCAGGGAAGCCTGGGCTTTTGTTTCCTCTCCCGCACATTCTGCTCAGGCCACTTCCAGCTTGGGATTGTCCTTATTTTCAACTTTTTCCTTGTCACTCCTCAATTCTGACCTCTAAGTTCCAAGCTCTGGTGTCCTTTTTTCCTTGGTCAGACCTTCGTGTCTTTAAAGCCAAAGCCCAATCCTTAATGCACGCCCTGCTCTCAGCGACCCGCTGCCCCCATCCTTTCCTCTGGATCTCACTCAGGTTTCCTCTCGGGCCTGCCTGACTTCAGCTGTCAGGGTTGTCTTCGGGCTCAGAATTCCTCCTGCTTCCACATGCTCTCATCTCCTTGCTTAGGAGGACCTTTCAGCCTTCCTAAACGGCTGAAGGGCAGGCATGTATTCCTTCAGGGGAGAAGGAAGCTCTGAAACCAATTAGCTAACCAAGCCCAGACCAGGGTCCTCAGCACTTGCCCTCGGTAAGAGACCAAGCTGGCTGACTCCTGCCCTCGGTCCCACCTCTGTCCCAGGGGCTCACTTCTCACTCACTTCTCATCATATTCCCAAGCACACAGGAAAATTCCGTCCTCCACCCCCGCCAACTGCCAGAAGATAAGGTTTCTAATTAACTCCTTAATGGGATGATAACAATCCTGTTCAACAGAATTTTATTGACAGCCTCTTTGGTCACATGAGTAATTCCCATCCTCTTTGGAAATTAATTTGAGGAAACCAACAAAAACCGCAAATACATTGAGACACAAAGCAATTCAGTCTAGGAGAAAGCAGGCAAGAAATCATTGAGGCTGAGAAACACTATGAAAATGTCAGAAATTAAAGGAAATTATTGAAAAAACAAATGTAGTTTTGCTTTCATAGCAGCTGTGGAAAAGGGACAAGTGGATGAATAGCATCAATTGGTGACAGAAGCACGTTATTTAACCAGTAGGTACTTTTTCCCCTCTGGGGTCCACTATTGCGTATAGTCATGCGTCACATAATGCTGTTTCCACCAACAATGAACCACATGCATGACGGTGGCCTCTTAAGATTATAATGGTACTAAAAATTCCTATTGTGTAGTGACATCACAGTGTCAGCCCAACACATTGCTTGCATATTTGTGGCAATGCTGGTATAAACAAATTTATGCAGCTAATCACAAAAGAGTGTAGCACAATTATGTGTAATTCGAAGTACTTGATCATGATAATCCATGATATGTATTTACTATACTGTACCTTCAATCATGATTGAACAGTAAACTCCTGACTTAAACAAAATTTACTATAAAATATCTCTTTATAAAACTTCTTGTTTGTATCAAGAATCTACAAGGTATGATTAAACCATAGGATCTAGGATTGTCTCGGTGCACTGAAGGATGTTCACACATGTAAGTCACTTACAATACACTTCTCAGAAGATGTGCCCATGGTAAAATGACACATGACTACATTTTACTGCTTATACTATACCTTTTAAAGCTAGAGCCCCCGTCAGTCATTCTCTTCAGTGTTATATAAAAGATCAAGATTTTCCATATTGATCTGTCGTGCAGATGTCCTTTAGGAAAAGGCCCCAGAATATGAATACATACTTCTCAGATGAAGAAATATGAATGGCAAATAAATGTAAGAAAAAATGTCCACCATCACTGGCCATTTGAGAGATGCAAATTAAAACAACACTGAGATTCCATCTCACCCTAGAAAGAATGGCTATTATCAAGAAGTCAATCGGAGCTGGGCATTTAGCTCAGCAGCATAAGCACCTGCCTTGCAAGCGCGTGGTCGTGAGTTCAATCCCTGGTACCGATTAAAAAAAAAAAGTCAATCAACAGCAAATGCTGGAGGGGCTGTGAGGAAAAAGGAACCCTTCTCCTCTGTTGGTGGGAATGCAGACTGGTGCAACCACTGTGGAAATCAATATGGAGATTCCTTAAAAAACTAGGATTGGGGGTTCCATTTGACCCAACTATTCCTCTGCTTGGTATCTTATGAAGCATCAAAAACATCATATCACAGTGATAGATGTGCACACATGTTTTTAGCAGCACTGTCTGTAAGAGCTAGACCTTGGAAACAACCTAAAGTCCATCAAATGAAGAATGCATTTGAAAAATGTGGTATTTTTATGCAGTGGAATACTATGCAGCCGTAAAGAAGGATAAACTTGAGGCTTTTGTAATGCAACCAGAGACCATGTGCATAAATGAAATAAATCAGACACATGTATAAACATTGTATTATCTCCCTAGTATGAGAAGCTGAAAGAAATTATGTTGACTCCAATTCTTTTTTTTTTTTTTAAATCAGTACTGAGGGTGGAACTCACGACCATCGCACTTGCAAGGCAGGCACTTATGCTGCTGAGCTAAATCCCCAGCCCCAAAATTATGATAGTTAAGATAGTTATATTACTAATTTCTCTTAGTTCATTAAAAAGAAAGGCTTGTGCTAATATTGTTTGGACAATCAAATGCTGATATCTTTGAGTAACTAATTTAAAGATAACAATGTATGAAGTAGTCACCATTGTTATCTTCCTATTATCTTGTTTTGAAATTCTGTTTTTGCCTCTTTAAAACTGAAAAAAAGCCCCCAGAATATGTCAGCTCACAACTAAGGCCCAGAGTGACAACAAAAATCTGTGTGCCCAGGTACTTGTTATACTGAGGCAGACATGTGCTTGGACAATTCTAGTTTAGTTACACAAACGACAGTGAAGGATTTAAAAAATATACAGGAAGAAGTGATCAACCCAAATAACAAATATTGACTGAGCACATAGTGTGGTGCAGTCCCTGGACCACTAGCTGGAGATGCAGCCTTACCTGTGGAACATGGCCTTATCCTCACCAAGTTTTCAGTCCGATTCAGACGCAAGGGAAAGGGAGTGTTCTGGGAGAGTGAGCTGGACTGTCAAGATCAGAGTCTTTTGGAAGTCAATAACAATGGGATGCACAGGAAAGCTCCAAATATTTGGAAACTAAACAGTATATTTAAAGATAATCAGTAGGCCAATGGAGAAACCACAAAAGAAATCAGAAAAAAAATTAAACCAAATAATAATAAAAATAAAACTTACCAGAATCAATGGGAGGCAGCAAAAGTAATGCTTGAAAGGAATTAGCAGAGCAATGCTCACATTAGAGTGGAAAAAAGGTCTAAAGTCACTCAAAATTCTACCCTGGGAAGCTAGGAAAAGAACAGCACAAACAAACTCAGAATGAAGGAAATAATAGAGAAAATAGCAGACATAATTGAAGTAGAACACAAACAACTGAGAAAATTAAGAAAGCCAAAGGTTATTCTTTGAAAAAAATGAACAAAATTGAGAAACTCCTGGCTCGTATGAATAAGGAAAAAACAAACATAAATATTAATATATCAAGAATGAGAAAGACGTTATCAGGATAGATCCTGCAGACCTGAAAAGAGCGACCAGGACAGAAGGCGCGAACGCTGCCATCAGGTAACTGGAGTTTCCTGCTTTCTGTGGGTTTTGAGGGAATGTAGTGGTAGGCGTGAGGCTAAGCGATTCCTCAGAAGCAGGTACAGATGGGACTTGTTGATTTCTGCAGTGAACAGGGACCAGTGTACACAACCCAGTTAACCTGCTCCTCATGCCAGCACAGTTGCCAGCCATGAAGGGGCTCTGATCACGAGATGCCAAGGCTGAGGACAGGTTGCCATGTGGTCCTAGTCTTCAGGGCACCTGCCCATAGGTAACAGCACTGGGTCCATGGCCGCAGACTGGGGAGACTGTATTTCTGACTCTTGGCCTTCTCAGTTCTCCTCCGTCAGGTTCATGGATTCCAAAACAGATCAGATGCCATCCTGAGACCGTGAGGTCATCCTTGCCAGGGTGTGTATACATCTGAGAGTAGAGCACTTTCATCTAAGATGGAGCCTGAATCCAGAGGGTGCTTTTCAGATACGCACAGCTCTTCCTCGGCATCAGCCAGCCCTGACCTCCTGCAGCCCTGGCTACACCTACGAGAGCATAGGGGTTAGCACGGCAGTGTTAAATGCCCTGGTCACAGAACTGTATCTTTGGGCCATGAGGCTGTAGACAAGGCTCTAAACCTCAAGAACAAAGTCTTTTACCTGGAAGAAATCCTAGTGGAACTGGCCCTTCCTGCTCCGTGTCACCTCTCCCAGGTTCATCGGAGAGATGGTCGTGCAGAGTGGCCAAGGGCATGGACCCTGAAACCAGTCTGTACCCTGTGTAAGCTACCTGTGCTCTGCATCGCTTGATGTGACTGCCTGTGAAATGGGACTGAAGGCGCCATCTCACAGAGCCGCAGTGGAAGCTCAGACCTAATATAGTTACAAAGTGCTGCACTCAAAACAGAGGCTGTCTGCCTGATTCCTAGTGAGTGCGGATGTATTTCCAAATCCCAGGCCTACTTGCAGCTCGCCTTGGTTTTGGTCTCCCCAGCTGTTGTATTTCTTAGGCTACTGACCTTAGCATCCCTCTTCTTTTTCGTTTCCTTTCCTTTCCTTTTTTTTGGGCGGGGGGGCAAGTTCTTGCTAAATTGCCTAGCCAGGCTCTGTCTTGCAAGCCTTTTGCTTCAGCCTCTGAGAGTACTGAACTGCAAGTATGCACACCCACACCTGGCTGGTTGTCCCTTCTGATGGAAGCTCCTCCAGCCCTGTACTTCCTGATGGAGACCTCACTTCCTGCACTTCCTCACCCTTGTCACACGGCCATGTAGGCACAGGAGGCCTTGGCCATCAGAGCTAGGCCTTAAGTTGTCCTTAAATTGAGATCTTGGAAGCTCTGGTAGGATCTTGCAAGTTTCCAAGATGGATTACTTAAAGAATTAGAAGGTTTTAGCTTCCCCTAGACAGCCTGAGAGCTTAGCAGCCAGCACCTACATTGGGTACTGGTCATTCACATTGGGAGGGAGAAACAGAAGCCTTCACATGAAGAATTTAATTTAGTCAGGTAATAGTGGCATCAGGCGCTTGTGTTTTACTTTACCTTTTCCAGAACATGTTCATATGCATTATTTTACTCAGTCTTTATCACAAACCTGCAAGGTAGATATGACCAGAGTAGATGTTTTGTGTGGAATTGAAAGAGCCAAAATCCAGAAAGGCAGAAGGACTTGCTTAAGGTGACACAGCCACTTAGAGAGGAAGTGGGGTCTTCTGGGCTTAGATTTTTGGGCTCAGGAGGCTGGAAGTGCCGACTCCCAGGGCTTCCTGCAGGGGGTCACTGTAAGGAGAGGTGCTGTGAACTACTGTCTGAGCAAACTGCGTGATCCTCTCTTGGCAAGAAGAAAGGCCTTGGCCCGCAGTGAGACCAACAAAGAGTACTCCGGGACCTCGCTTACACTGAGCTTGGGAACTCTGCCAGGGAATAAGAATGTCCTGGAAGCTTAGCCCTCTGTTGGGTGTTACTGAGACAGTGTTTTTTCTCATGCTAGATTTAATGAATAAATTATAATAATCTGTGCGATTGATCCAACTTATGCATGTTTATTTGCCCTTTCCCCATATCAGTCCTCCTTTACTTCTACATGCTGTATTTATTTTCATGTTTTATCTTTAAGAACTTGGCAATGATTATAATATTTTTTGAAAAAAAAAAACATTCCTAGAGATTGCTGATCAAGATACATGTTCTCTGTCTAAAAGTGTAAATAGACTCAGGCCCCCAAACTCAGGGAAATGTGTGGGAGAGAAGGAACACTTCTAAAGAGAGGGTATTCTCTTAGAAACTCAGAAAGGAAAGGGCAAATGTTATATGACCCCCTGGTGGAATGTAAGCACCTCAGGGAATGCATGATGGTTTATCTGTCTGTCCACAGCCCTTAAATAGCTTCCCATATGCAGTAGCTCTTAAGAATATGTATGGAACACATGTATCAATGCATAGCTGTATGGCTCATGGGCTGGAAGACTAAATGGATGGATGGATGGGTGAATGGATACCAAAGCATCGAAGTCAAATCTCATTTGCCTCATTGTATCAGGAAGCCTTCTCAATTAACTCCTCCTCTAGATTCTACCAAAATGTTTTATTTCAGACTTATTTTGGCCAATTCTCAGAAATTTTTTATGCTATTAGAATGAAAAGATGACTTATTTAATTTGCTAAGGAAAATACATTCTCTCTTCCAAAGAATGGGGGAAATACATTGATATAGACATAATTGAAGGATGAGAACAAACTTTAGGAAGAATGTTAACAAAGTATAAAAAGTAGCCTGAACATGTCTTTTGATTTACAGTTCTTAGTTTTCTACTGTCTACTGTTTCATTCAAAAACTCCTTTGTAAGATCTGCTAATTCTTTTCAAAATAAGCTAATTTTATTTTACATTTTATTATACTAAGCACTGTTATTACTAGGTTGCTTTAAGGGGACAAGAAACAGCAGTTGGAACTGAGACACAATTCCAAGCAATTAGCTATAATCTACTAGCCAGAAGAAAAATATAAAATGATAGGGCAGGAGAAGCATTCTGCCAAAAAGTCAACCAGGAAAGTAGTGAGGATTTATGTACAGCAAGTCTTGGGATTAAAATTTAAAATAAATAAATGAGAAAGGATGATATGATTTGAAATCAGCTTTCTCTTTCAAGTAGGCATTCAAGAGTCAGAATAAAATGGGCCATTTTATTACTGAGCTGATTTGCATGACCAATACCTTGTCTTCAGATGCAATAGTTTAGCTGAGAAGCAAGAGAAGTCATGGCCAAGAAGCTTGTTTTCTTACAAAAGAAAGAAAGAGTCTTAAGAAAACAAATATCAAATTGGGAAATCTCTCATTTTTTCTTTGAGTCTGCATTTGGGTATTTTGTTTTTCAAAATTATATTTATTGTAAAAGTAATTAGGCCTTTTTATCATTCTTGAAAATCATAATGGGCCTCAGATTGAATCAGCCTGAAGCACATAGCTTCATGAGGAGCTTGTTTGGGATACATAGCAAGGAAAATGCCAGAATGTAGCTGCTTTCGAGACTGGAGATACAATGGGAATGAGAAGGGGCGCTGACACCACTGGCTCTTCCCGCATTTTATTTTCCTTGTAACCGTTTCCCCCACCTGCAATGCTTCCTTCCGTCATTGGCCCGTGGGTTCCGCAGGTTGCCGTTTGCCTTGCTGCATAACCTCCAACTGAAGTCCATTCAGGAGAACTCGCTGGAGGCTGCTAGAGGCTCCAGAGTGATTTATGGCTTAGCAGGAACTTCGCTAAACTTCCCAAGTTGATTTTTTTTTCACTTGTGAAAATCAAACAAAGTTCAAAAAGTAAACATCCCGGGTTGACATCCCAGTCCAAAGCAGAGGAAAAATGTCTCTTATAAATTTTTTGGCACATTACAGAATTTATGAGCATTTTCAGTGTTTTGATTCCATTCCCCCGTCACTGTTTTTCCTTACCCCCCAGAGTTAGGTGCAGAGAGATTATGTTGGCTGGTTTCCATGGTGACACCAAAGAAAAGTAATTTTTTTAAGTAGGTTTCTACTGTGTTATTTCACATGCATGAAACATCAACATCTATGCTATGTGGCTGTTATCCCTAAATGTAAAGACATATAAATGGTTGGAGTATTTTATATAAATAGACAAGTGGGGGTGATATTTTCCTTGGTCTCGTGCCGGCTCTAGTAACAAAAGTCTCTCAGTTACCCAGGGCACCTGGGAGGGAGCAAGGGAACAGTTCTGCTCAGTGTTAAGCTGCCTTCCCTCCTATGAATAACCATTAAAAATACAGCTCAAATTTAATCTCCGTCTCCCTCCAACCTAAACTAGGGACCAGATGAAAACTTCCCTCTGGGACTCAGTGTTCCAACAACCCAAATTAGAAAACCTCAACCTCGGTTTTCAGTCTGGCTTATTCAGTCACTGAAGTATAACCCTTATCTGTCCAAAATGTCATCTAGAATCTTCCTGCCTCAGGAAGCAGTTGCTTCCAGCCTCCCAGAGAGGTGACGTTGTGGAAAGCATTTATTTTGGCACCAGTACTTTCATGAAGCTCACCACTGTTCCTGTGAACCCAGCACACATTTGCTACACACAGCCTCAAACACATGCACACACCATACATACAGTCACACATACCACACAGATACATGCTCACTCACTGTCTTGAAGCCTTGGCAAGATACTTGTGTTCAAGTATCTCTGATGACGAGTCAAAGTTTTGCAATGGAAGAGAATGGGATGAATTGTTGCATTGTCCTTCCAGGTAACTGTGGTTAGATGTCCTCATTCTATTAGGAACCTGAGAATCTTGGTCTTTGGAAAGGTAAAGTGAAAAGCGCTCCCTTATCTTCAGAGAATATCATCTTGCATGTGGAGACTGCTCTTGGCTTTTCTAGGTTCTCTGCTGGGTGTTATTTTATATAAACTTTCTAGCAATCCTGGAAGATGGTTTTTACTGGAACTCTCCTTATTCTACAGCTGCAGAGCCAGAGGTTCGAGTTGCCTGGCTCATTAGGGAGAAAGCTGAGCAAAGAACCTGGGATCTGCCTCCTTCCCCACAGTCTCATGTTATTAATCCTGTGCTGGGCATTGGCCTCAGCATCCACTCTGTCCAGGCAGGGGTGAGCACGAGGTCTGCAACTCCCTAGGACGGCCTCAGACAGACAGAGACCAGGAGAAGGACCCCTCTCCAGTTCTCAAGTGTTTGTTGAACACCTGCAGAGGCCCAGACAAGACCCTCACATCAGGTGGAGGGGTAGGTGACACAAAAATGAGTAAAACAGGTAATGAGCCTGTCAGGTAGTGACAAAGGTGAAGGAGAAGAACAATGTGGAAAGTGAGGTGGAGCGTTTTGGAGTGAAAAGCAGTGAACCAAAAAAAAAAGCCTTTTTAAAGGGAGATATTTGCACAAAGACTTGAAGGCAAGAGAATGAACCTTGAGGCTCTCTGGGGGATAAGAGTGCAAAGTGTGGAAAGCCTCAAGCATAGCTTTTCCAAACTCGGAAATGTAGCATTGCTGTGTGTGTGTGTGTGTGTGTGTGTGTGTGTTTGAAAACTTTTCTCAAGTCCCAGAATTGGTGCATGGCTTTAATTTTTGCCTTAATGGCTTCCTGCACATGGGGAGCTCTTTAATAGATGCATTCTGGAAGTCGTAATCATCAGCCCTGGGTTGGTATCACATTACCTATGTGGAAAAAGCAGAATTGCTTTGGCACTGATCAGGTCTTGTGGTGGTGACTGTGTATTCCTGGTTTGTAAAGCAGATCACTGGAAACATGTCAGGGCCCTGGTCTCAAGTATTTCTCTTAAGTAAGGGAGAATCGTGTTCTTATACCCAGGGGGTGCAGGAAGGGACTCAGGGTAGGGGTGGGCAGAAGTGTTCTTAGGTTTTAAATGCTAGTCAGCTGCAACCACTAGTTATCTGGAGCCTGTTCAAACTCATTTGGAGAACAGTTGAATTTTTAAAGTGCCTTTTGATTCTCTCTTTCATTTATTTTAACTGATCTGCTGGGATTAGGAGCTTGGTGGGGGAACACCAGAACGCTTGCCAAAATGTGTGAATAATTAGAGCGCCGATGATGTGTGCCAGATAGAAGGGGAGTATTCACACTTCTGATTCGATTCAGCTAAATGCAGTTGTAAATCACTGCTGCCACAGCAACAGTGCCCTGTCAGGAGCTGCCTAGGGGGAGGCTGGGGCAGAGGAGAGACAGGGCTGCACCAATGCATGGGGTGGGCACTGCACGTTTGTCAAGAGGAAGGCCAGCAGGATGGCTCAGGTTGCCAGCAGCCAGAGTGACAGTCCGTGTGGCGTCTTTTCAGTTTAATTCTGCTGCTGTAGTCTTGCCGGGCCCCGAGCTGGCTGCCACCTTGACTAATGTGACTGAGATGAGTCCCTGCTCTGTGAATGTGTCCATTCTCACAGGAGGTGAGACAGTGATGAATGTGGCGGTGGGACAGACACCAGGCCAGCGAGGCCTGGGGAGTAATCTGTTCCATCGAAGGGGAAGAAGTGGGAGAGTTGTAAAGGCAGCCACGGTCATTTCCTCAGAAGGATAAGGTGACATCTCGAAGAGCCCAGCAGGATGAGTCAGTGGTTAGAGGAACTTCAGGGAAAGGGGACCTGCAAAGGCACAGAGATGAGAAGCCCCTGAGGTCCGTGGGTGCAGTGTTCTTTTATGGCTGGAGAATGGGAGGGAGACAGGAGGAGAGTCTAGGGAAAGACCTGCAAATGCTCCAGAATAGGAAGGGGCTGAGTCCTCTTAGAGGAAGGTCTTTTTCAAAGCATAGCTACTCCTGAGGTCCTGTTCAGTCCAGCATTGTTATTCTCCCCTGCCTCAGCTCCAGTCATTGATGGGGTTGTGTCTTCCCCCAACAGGTCCAGCATCCCAGTTCTGAAATGCTCCAAAACCCAGATGGGCACCAACTGATGCCATACGTGGAAAATTCCATACCTGACCTTATGTGATGGGTTATAGTCAAAGGACCAGCATACTAAAAATATTTTATAAAATCACCTTCACGATAGGCAGAATGACACACACATAAGGCTATTTGAGAGGTGGAGGCCAAGAGGGTTGCCAGTTCAGAGCCAGGCTGGGCAGCTTTGTAAGACTCTGTCTCAAAGTGAAATCTGAAAAAAAAAAGCAGAGCACATAGCTCATGTGTGCTAGCACTGGCCTAGTGGCCTAGCACACATGAGGCCCCAGGTTCAACCCCCAGTGCTGAAAAAACAAAGCAAAATAAAATAAACAAAAACATTTGGGTAGCATGTGTAGTATGTCTATGAAACATAAATGGACTTTGCATTTAGACTTGGGTCCCATCCCCAAGATATTTCATTATGTACATGCAGATATTCCATATATGAAACACTTCTGGTCCCTAGAAATTTCAGATAAGGTATTCTCAGCCTGTGTTACAGCAGGAGAAATAAATGTTGAAATCAACTCATCTTACCAGTGGACAGTCTTAGAAGATTATTAAGGTGAGAAATGAAACATAAGATGGCAAATTTGGATACAAGAGTAGTCATTAGAGACTGGAAATGGCAGGGGGAGGGGAGACATAAAGAACTTCATTAAAGGCCACCAAAACACAGTTAGGGGAGAGGAATTATGTCTGGTTCTTCTTTAGCATGCTTGGGTAACTATTAGTTAAAACAATCTATGATAGACTTAAAAATGACTAGAAAAGAATAGCACCAAATTGCCAACACATAAAAATGATTAACGGCCGGACAGATAGAAATACTTGTTAACTGATTTGATGATTACACATTATATGTGTATATCAAATTACCATAATGTTCTTCATAAAGATGTACAAATATTGTCTCGAAAAAAAAAAAAAAGAAAGAAAGAAGGAAAAGAAAGACAAGAAACGGAAAAAGTAGCAGAAGCTTTGTTGTAAAAGAGTCCCCTTGGGGTGGACCTCCTGCACTGCAGACCTCCCAGATGCAGGTTTGAGCTTCTTAGCAAGGTTGGAACAAAGAGAGTGGCAGGGGAACCCACTCCAAGGGAGGTTTCAGAGTGGAATCGGATCAAACTTGCTAAGGGGGACTCCAGCTTTTGCCGAGATCCCTGGTGAGCAGAGTGGGTCCTTTCTAAAACACCTGGCCCTGATCCTAATAGTAGTGACCTTTCCTGTGTGGAATGCTCTAGCCAAAGACACATTGTCCTGAAGAAAAATAAAACGGGCGTGGGTGCTCTAAAGTGCTGCCAAAATTTGGGCTCCTGGCAATTTTCTAATTGCAACCACGCTTCCTCTGTGCCCAACACCACCCTTTCACTCCCCTCTCCCCAAGGTACTGAAGGTAGTGGTGGTCTTTTAAAAGACCCACTTCTCCGCCCTTCAGGCTAACACAGCCTTCTGTTGCCCCTCACCCAGTCCTGTTCTTTGAAGAGGTGCCCACTTTCTCTGCTCTGATAATGCAACGAGGTGCTCTGAAATGAACCCACAGCTTAAGGCGGGCGTCAAGGCCCAGGAAAGCAAAAGCAGGGGGAAAGCAACAGAAGAGCATGAAGCCCAAAGACGATGGTAAAGATGAGCCAGCCTGGGGAGTGCGGGGGGCGGGGGGCGGGGGCGGGGGGAGGCGTGGACACCGCAGCCCCGCCTGGCGGCTGTGGAGAGGACAGGGGCCTGAGCCGTCGTCTCGCCATCCAGCGCTGCAGGAGGAGATTCCTTCGGGAGATGTGGACCCTTTCCAATTTGTTCACTGCGGCCAGTGAGTTCAGATGCTCAGAGAAGCTCACAGTCTTTAGCACCTTCTCCCGATACAAAGTAATAAACTGACTAAACTGATGCTTCCCAAAGAGAACACAAAAGACAGTAACTGGGGATATGGAGAGAAAAATGTCGAACTCCTTTAAAAACAAAAAAACCTCTTTTGTCTTCTCCCCTTCGATTTAGTTTGTGAATAGATATTTCACCTGTAATCCCAGCTCTCTGGGAAGCTGAGGCAGGAAGATGATCGGTTTAAATCCAGCATGGGCAATTTAGTGATACTTAGCTAGACTCTGTCTCAACGTTCAGAGGGGCTGGAGATGTACAAAGGCCCTGGTTTCAGTTCCTAGTACCACAAAAAAGAGCGGGATGTATTAGTATAGTGGCACATCACACTATACAGTATATAGATAAGTGAAAATAAATCGGGAAAACTAAATGCCTTCTCTGCTTTTAGACTTGGGGCACATGATAAAATATGAAGACTAGAAAGTAGTTAGTGGGGTTACCAGTAGGAGTTGGGGGCAGGACAGATGCCCTAGCATTGTGGGATTCCTTATAGAAATGGGCATTTGCAAGATGGCGGTGTCTCCTCCCAGCCTGTAGACCAGCCTGTGAGCTCCTTTTATGGCTCAGAGATCCCTGCCAAATCTGTTGTCTGAACACAGAGAAAAGGAAACTACCCACAAAGGGCACCTTTGCCCAGAGATGCCCACAATCAGATTACAGCACTACATGCACAGGTGGCAAAAACACAAGGAGCAACCACACACAGACTCCCCTCCGCAGGCCTTGCCCCACACTGGCCCTACCCTGGCTTCCTTGCTGCTGTGGTCGGGTAGGGCTGGTGTTGTCAGCCTGTTTGCTTCTGCCTCCTGCACCACCTTCCAGGCTGCCGGAGACTCACAGAAACGTCAGCATGTGAGCCTGCCCGTCGGTCACACTTCCCTCTACCGCCCTGCAAAGAAAACTGAAGAGCTGCGTGTAATTCTTCCAGTCAGACTGCAGCCTGAGGGACAGCACGCTGCCAGGCGCTGTTTCCTTTTCTCAGCTGTCCAGCTCTTCTTTTTCCCATGGAGTTAAACTCCACCCCGGTTCCTGGTTCAATCTCAGACATCTGATTGATGTCCTGGACACAGCAGCACTGCAGTCCCTTCACTTCTCTGTCAGCCAGGCCTCCATGGCTCAGGAAATCACCCTGCCACCCAGCAGGCCTTCCGAGTTGGCGGGATTTCTCCCATTCCATCCACATCTGCTAGAGCTTGCCCACGACTCAGGCTGTTGCTAAACGGCATGCATCTCCTCCAGATACACGTTCATAAGGGGGGAAAAAAAAAAAGCGCACCCTAACTTCTCCCACCTCGTTACACAGACAGCAGTGTACCACACCCAACAAACCAGGTTCCGAGACCTCTAGCTGCAAGTATTTCTCACTCATCCCTGTGCTTCTGACCTGCTTCAGGCTCACCCTTCTACCTCCCAGCCCAAAGCACGTTTGTCACATGGCAGCGGGTCAACAGCGGTCTTTCTGTGTGATGCGTCAGCAACAAGCGGAAGACAGCAGACTTTGGTTGCTGGTTACCACTATTGTGTCAAGTTGAAACAGGAGATGGATCACACCTGTCTGAAATGAAGCGTGTACTGAAGTCATTCTTGGTGTGTAGAGCCCTAGAGGAAGCAGGCGGTGATGGAATCGATTTGCTTTTGGAATGATTTTTACCCACAACCTCCACTGGTGCTTATAGAACCCAGGACCTCAAGAATGTTCATGTCTCCTGAAGAAAAGTTGTAATGCTGTGGTGGCTCCCGAAGAGCTTTGTTCCTGCTCATTGTGAGGTTGAGGTAGGAAGAACCAAACACCTTGCATAGCAAGGTGAACTTTTAGCTGGTGGTGAGCTCTAGGGGTGCCCTTTCAGCAGAGCTATCATAAGCATAGCAGGTATGTCTCATCAGGACTCCAGGACACAGCCAAGGAAGATGTAAGCTTCCCTTAAAATATTATTGGGTACACCCCATTGTTTGTCAGCAAAGGAGTTTCCACCACACAGGGTCCGCTGTTCCCACCTATCACAAAACACTGAGCAATATGCTATGTCCATTCACTACCAGTAGCCCTCATTGTCACCTTGACACGTGGGTCATATCCCCCGACATTCCCAAGGGGAGGAGAGGGAAAGAGTGCTGTACCCCACAGAGTCCCCAGGGAAGGGTGGTGACAGCTCTGCTCTCCTGGGAGCTGGGTGCAGCCTGTCCCCCATTTCACTCAAGCTCCTGGCTAAGCCATGCAGCACAGTCCCAGTCGTGTCCTGCCCATTGTCACGTAGACCCAACTATGGCAGCCATTTAATGGATCTGTTTGCATCACTAAATAATGATAGACTTCTAAATTCTAAGTCCAGAATTAGACCTACAAGCCAGGAAGCTGTAGTACATGTCTGTGTATTTGTAATGATCCATTTGTGGGTAAAGACTGTTTGAAAATGAGCTCAAATTTAGAGAATTTTTACTACTGATGAAGCATTTTTTTTTTTTTTTTTAAAGAGCACACTTACTTTTTTTCTTGTTGTTTTGGTACTGGGAATTTCTGAACCCAGGGCCTTTGCACTAATGTATATCTCAGCCATTTTAATTTTTTTTTTTTCTATTTTGAGACAAGGTCTTACTAAGTTGTCCAGATGGGGTTTGAATTTGCCATCCTCCTGCCTCTGCCTCCCAGAATGCTGGGATTCCAGGTGTGAACCAGAACACCTGGCTTTTGATTTTTTGTTTTACACCAAACATCTCCCTCTACTAAAGACTTGAGACTGCTTAGTAGCTGAACAACAAGCAGTGAGATATGATTAAAACAAAATCTATTTAGAATTTTCAAATCTGAGATTTTCATAATTTTAAAGTCATGAATTTTAAGCTCAGTGATAAAAACCTTCATAATATCTTTCTCTGTGCTTAGACCTTTCACATCTGCTGCTTAGCATGTTGCTTCATAGGAACATAGATTTGTCATAAATTAATCATTAAAGTTTTATACACTGTTCATATTTTTCAGCTCTCACCAGCCACATGCTCAGGCTTTCTGTGATCCTGGCTTGGAGAGATTTTATGAAAAGGGCTATTGAATGGGGTAACTGGAGCCACAGCAGACCCCATGTCACCCCTTCACCACATAGTCTAAGGCCTGTGTCGAAGGCATCCCTAAAAAGTTGCTGTCCTGCAATGTCAGGGAAAGGCATCGGGTGCAGGCGTCAACCCGACTAAGAGACATGCCGAGCTGAAGGGAGACTCGGAGATTGTAGGTGCAGAGGACTTGTGAGTGGAGTGTGAATCACAGTTGAAAGTGTGGCTGCCACAGACAAAAGGGCAACAGGCAGGAAGGAGCGCTGTCCACTACAGGGGGAAGGATGGACAGTTTTGATTACTTGATTGATCCCTTCTTATTTGATGCATGATCAGAGAAGCAGGGACCTGTTGTAGAATCACAAGGCTCCTGCAAGTGTTCCAAGCTTGCTGTTAACATTTCCAAAATCTTCTATAACAAGCCAGAATCTTCTTCTCCTGCTTTTAGATTTACATGTGGTGTATTGTGAAACTGTCAGAAAGGATGGGGCATATTTTGCTCCTTAGCTTTCTTTGCCATCAAAACATTACAGTCGCCAGGCACAGTGGCACATGCATGCTTGTAAGCCCAGCTATTTGGGAGGCTGAGGCAGAAGGATTGCAAGTCCCAGCCCAACTTAGCAAGACCCTATCTTGCTAAATAACATTTATAAGCAGGGCCTTAGCATGTGGCTCAGTGGTAGAGCACTCACCTAGCATGCATGAGGCCCTTGGTTCAATCCCCAGTACTAAAAAATAAAAATAACAGTAATGGGACAGTGTTCTGTGCTAGGGCCCACAGAGGCTCTGACAGGAACATCTTGCCTTTGTGAGTGCTATGTTCTAGATGGAGGAGGCAAAGTAAAAAAGTATTATCAGCTGTGGTTGTGTCACAGGGGCCACCTGATGATTCCAGCACACCACAGCCGCAGGAAGTTTCCAGAGAATCAGCAGAGCCTGTCTGCCGGGGCCCACAGTCAGTGAGTCTTGCTTCTCCAGACAGGGAGTCTTTCTGCAGCAGCTCTTCAGTGCCTGGCTCTGGGCCTTCACCCAACTCTTGCTCACTGCATGCCTATAAACATATTTTCATCTGCCCAGGAACCTCAGGGGAGAGTGCCTCTGAGACAGATTCTAAGGGCTTCCTTCTTGGATGAGACACGGAAGAATAGGTGAGAAGGAGGAGCAGAAGCAAAGCCAAACCAGATGGGGCTGGCTCCTCTGGCGGGTCCTCCTAACCAGCTCTCCCAGAGTGGAGATAAAGATCAAGTTAATGTGAGGAATGTTGATCTTCCTAAAAGCAGCTCCCAACGACAGACCCAGGACAGGTTTCCAAACAGCTGTTACTCAGATTAGAGGCCAGGACTTGATATATTGCTCCCATTAGAAAGTGTCCTAAT
>PVLA01002820.1:235368-240368 GCA_004027455.1 Hydrochoerus hydrochaeris
GGGGGGGGGGGGGGGAGGCTCAAGACAAGCCAGCAAGTTCAGACAGCACACACCTGGGGAATTCATGCCGTCCACACCAAGGTATCACTGACTTGGGGGATGGCAGTGCTTCTCGGCTTTCTCTGCCAGTTCCTCCCCCAGGCCGGCTGGGAGGGAGACTGCATTTCAGCATCAACCAGAACTTAGTTCCCTGTCAGATGTGACATGAGGCCTTCTATCTGGTGTTAGGGTCTAAGTCAGACTCCAGGGCCAGTGCTGGCCTTTCCCTTGTCACTGTCTCTGGTCACACTGCCTCACTGCCAGGCTGAGAAGCCGTGGAGGAAGGTCTCAGGCCTAGAGCAATGTTGCAGGGACAGCCCCAAATCCCAGTGGGATCTCGAGCCAAGCAGGATTCCTTGGTGTCCTCTTCACCCACTGGACTGAATGTAATGTGCAGGAGTCCATCACCATCACTAGGGAAGGCTGCAGACTCCTCAGGAGAAAGGAGGAGAGCAGAGCGGCGTAGGAGGTGGGGAGGAGGGGGAGAAGAGAGCCTAGCAGCAGTAGCAAGGATGATGGCGTCTGGAGCGAGAGGCGACAGATGTCTCTAGGTAGATGCCCTTATGGCAGCGCTTCTGGAGAGAGAAGAATATCCCAGTAATATTAACAGGGCTACAACAAATGAAAATTGGAAAATAAGCAGATGGAACATGCCTCATAGTTTAGCTTTTATCATCAATAATTCTGAATCTGCAAGTGAATGTGGCTAACTGTAGTCCAAGCCATCTGCCTGTTACTGCCTTTTACTTAAAGAGACTGTATTGAATTCCACTCCACCAAGACTGGGGAGAGATGAAGAGAAAATCATTATTCTCAGCTGTCCTGTCAAAACAAGCATGTGACCTGCGCCTAACAAAAGGTCAAGTGCAGATGGACACCATCCGTCTCTAGAGACAGCAGGCATTGACTGCACAGTGCTCTTTCTGGGCTTGGGGGGACCCCTTCTGGCTGCCCTTCTGATTTCAAGTGTAAGCCCCTCCATGCCAGGCACCATTGTTGCTTCTCACATTAGGATCCAGCGTCTGCTTTACTTACTATCTACAGAGAAAGAATGACCTCAGTTAGATGTTCCTCTGTGTCTCAACCCATGCTGAGCCATGACTTTCCGGCAGCTTAGAGACCCATTCACCATCCAGACTGTGCTGCGAGATGTGAAAGGTATGAGCGTTGTCCCCTCACAGGGAGCTTAGAATGCAGAGAGGCCAGAACCTCCTAAGACAGGAACTTCCAATTCCCAGCAGGCACCAACCCAAATCAGAGCTCATCCTGACCACTCCCAGGTTGGCCACTGTGCTCGATGCTAGGACAAAATACCAGACACCCACAGTTTAAAGGAGGACATGTTTATTTTGGTTCATGTGACAGTTCCTGGTCAGCTGGCTCCAAGGCAGAAACAGCATGGCGGAAAGGCTGGTGGCACAGCCAGGTAACGGCGAGGGAGGAGCTGGGGTTTGGGGGAGATCCTGTCCCCAACCCTGCCTTCCAGACTGACCCTGCCTCCTAACGCCATGTCAGCCGTGAGCTCGTCAATACAAATGTGAACTCACCAGTGAGCATGGTGCCACGTGATCCAGTCACCTTCCACACATGGGGTTGGGGGACACTCCGGATCCACACTGCAATAGCCCGCTTTTTAGAAAATGAACTTTTCTTCAGAAGGTAGCAATTTAATAACCTTAAAGAAATACATTTTAACGAGAAATCAGTCACAGACTCAGTTACAGCCTGCTGTACCTTGCCTGTTCCGTCTTCCTGTTGTAACCTGAGAAATAGAAATTTTATCACTTGGTTCAGTGCTTCACCAGGACTCTGTCTGAGGTGCAGATGAGTGTGAGAGCAATTCGTGTTTGTCTTCTTAAAATGGCAGCAGCTGGATTTTTTTATTGAGCTTTCCTGAGCATTTAAGAAAGTAACTAAACATAAAAACCAACCAAAAAATCTATAAATCTAAGGAGGAAGATCTGAAAAACATGTGAGTGCATGTGTGCACATATGTGTACACATGTACCTCGTGTGTGTACCCAAATATCAAAGGTATTCCAAGGACTTAATTTTTTAGGTGTTGACTACTGTTTGTTCATACCACAGCAGTGTTAACAAGCAGTAGATTGTTAGTGACAATCACTCTCTCTTCAGCACTTACAGCAGAAGGCTTGATTTAATCGAGGAGCTGTCATTTATTATTCTGTTGTGCAATTCCAGGGGGGTAGCTAACTGATCGAGTTCTGGCTCCAGGGAGCAGAGGATTTTTTTTTTTTCTTGGTTATGTCTAAATCCTCAATACAAATTGCAGTATTTCTGGACTCCCAGCGGGACCCATTAGGGCCTGTGGGGCATTAACGATCATTAATAGTGCTGTCAGAGCAAGGAGGGAGGGAGGAAAGGAAAGACAAGAGGGAGGTAGAGGGAGGGGAAGAGGGTGCAGAAAAGTAGCCAGGGAATTGTGTAGTTTTTTCAGAGATGGAAAATTAATACATCTGCTTTGTTTGTAGTGTCCGACGTGAGATGTTCGTTGGCGGGCATCTTTAACTGCATAGGTTAGCACCTTCCATGAGCTTATTCTCACAAATTGCAGTGCTTCTGTTGCCTCAAATCCCCCTTCCCCTTTCCACGTCCTCTCCCCCGCCTCCCCCAATGTCTTCCTCTTCCCAAAAGTCACTCCTAAATCTCCAGTTCCAAAAATGAAATAGGAAGCATTGAGAAAATATGACTATGTCAGAAAAGTGGTTTTCTTCAAAACAGAGCATGTCTCTGCGCGTGTGCGCGCGCATACACACACACACACACACACACACACAGTTGCAGCCATGACTTCCAATCTTGTTTATGATAGCCCATCAACTGTGGTTCCTTGTAGGCATTGTATACAACAGTGTGCTTAGTAATCAGGTAGAAATGTTTTGATTATTTACTCAGTAGCTGCTTATCAGTGCTGGGAGGAAGGGCTAGGTATTAATTACTTGGGAGACCATACAAATGTTTGCATTTTGAGGCTATTTTAAGCAAGAAAGACCTTAACTTGGAGTCTTGTTCAAACCAGAAACTTTTTCAGGAATTTTCCTGTTCTCGGAATTCTGTGTGTCTACCAGACTGACTCATCTGTGCCCTTGTATGGTTGTGTTGTTTTCTCCTTTCCTTTCATTTTTCTTTTAATCTCAGATCACTCATGCCTAACCTATGTCTGTCATAGTCCCAAACCACAGATAGAATCTTTCCACAGTTACAGTAAGTGCACATTACGTGTTGCTTCCTTCATCAACATAAAAAGTGCACATGACTCCGTGCGCTCAGTCTGGAGAACTTATGACGTGCCGGGCTCTGAGCTTGCCATCGGAGATGCAATGGAGAGAAAGCACCAAGACACCATCCCTGCTCTTGTGACGCTTTGCTGGGGTGGGAGAGGCAGACTGTGTGAGAATCCCACAAATTCATGTAGAGTCACGACCCTACAGGCATGGGAGCAGCACTGGTACTGTGAGGTATCACAAGGATATTCCACAAAGCGAGGAAGGTCTGGGACAGTAGAAGGCACTGTTGAGCAGATATAAAGGAAAAGTAGATCAGTGACTACTTTTTTCCAGATACCATGTTGTTTTTTCAGGAATTAATTAATTTAATCCTTATAACAGCCCTAGAACATAGAGGGGATTCTCTAATTTACAGGGGAAACTGAGGTTTGGAGGGAATGAGCTGTGTGTCTGACACACGTTTTAAGCTTCCTGCACACTCTTGGCAGAATGAGCCCAGGTGCTGAGCATTCGACCCTCACAAGGTAATTCTTCATTCTTCTTTTTTTCACCTCTTTTAGCATCTCTGAGCACAGACCAGTCAGGCTGAGTAAGCCATTCAGCTTTCACCAAGGACTCAGCACCGTTTGGGTGTTGCACACACACACCACAGAGACAAAGGCTTTCCTTTCTGGTAGCTTTCCCAATTAGGCAAAGCAGATGCGAAAGAAACAGGTAAGATGCTCAGCTCATAATCTTTGGTGTGAACAAAACACTACATTGTTTTGCCTTCTTAAATGACTTCATCTTCCCCTGGAAACTATCACTAAAGGGAACTTGAACTTAAGTCATGCCTGGTGCGTCCTTCGACTCCAGAGTTGTGTTTATGCTGTGTCTTGCCTTTGTAAGCGATATTGAAGGATGGAAGTCTCTAGTCCTTACACACCCCAACTCAGTATTGGGACATTTCTCATGCTTACCCACTGAGAAACATCTGGAACCTGGTTAGAACATTTGTCCTCACTTGCTGTCACCTGTAAGCTATTCCACAAGAGTGTCTGTTTCCCTGGTCCTCTGAAATCCACAGCAGCCTCCCTGCAGTCCATTCTAGATGAATTTGTGTAAAATCTAGTCTTACTGAAGCCCTCCCAACATTTCAGCTGCTAGCATTCCTCACACCTGATAGTCCTAACTCCAAGATTTTTGTTTGTTTGTTGTTTGGTGCTGGGGATCGAACCCAGGGTCTTGTTTATGTTAGTCAAGCACTGTTCTCTACCTCCGAGCCACATCCTAAGCCCACATTCCTATAGATTCTCATGACCATTAAACTTAACCACTGAAGAAAACTAGTTTCCCCTTTCTCTTGGATGGAGAGGGCTTTAGTCACCAAATGTTCCTGAAAGAGGTAGGGAAATATTTTCATCCCTTGTTTTTAATAACACCATGGTCCCCAGAGTGTGGTCCACATACCCAAAGGGGGACTCCCCAAAACACTTTCAGGATTCCATAAGGCCGGTACTGTTTCCCCCATTAGAAGACGTGCTCTGCCATTTTCATTTCCCCTCATTCTCTGATGAATGTACTGTGGAGTTTTCCAGAGGCTATGGCATGTGAGTGAAATAAGTTGAAAGCAAAACCAGGTAAGAGGATCCAGCTGTCTTCCTCTTCCTCAGACACTTAAAAAACTTGCCAAGCCATGAAAAAGTGCCATTCTTCTCACATTTTGTTGTTGTC